>VMDO01003857.1:57154-135426 GCA_007922755.1 Pedetes capensis
AACTCAGTGGTCCAGCATTTGCAAAGCATGCAAGCTCAAGGCTGTGAGTTCAATCCCTCTTCTCCCCCGTACCACAAAAAAAAAAAAAAAAAAAAAAAAAATTGGCAGGCAGGGATATAGCTCAGTGGTAGGGTATATAACTAGGATGTGAGAGGCCATGGGAAATAATGCCCCTCCAAATAAAGAAAGAAATGCATAAGAGGAATCACCACCTTCACTAATCAAGAGAAAGGGAAAGAAGCACCAAAAATGAAACTATAAAAGTTAAAACAAAATGAATTTAAAAATTAAGAAAGACTAATTTGCAGATTTAGCTAATAAATTTAAAATCCTAGGTAAAATGAAAAACAATTGTGGAAAAAATATCTTAAAAAATTGACCCTGCCCAGACACAAAATTCAAAGCCGATATAACATAAAATTTCAGAAAATTGTTTGAAAATAAATATATGTGTAGACTATATAAATATACGTACATATTCTACAGCTTATATATATATATCATTTAGATTATGTACATTATGCAATTATACATTATATATATGTGTATATATATATATATATACACACACACATATGTGGAATATATGTACATATGTGTGTGTGTATATGTGTGTGTGTGTGTGTAAAATCATGTCCGATACTTATACAAGGGCATTATGACCATTGTTGTTAGGTGCCGTCAGCTTCAGTCTGATTCATAGTGACTCTATGTACAACTGAACAAAACACTCTTTGACACTGTGCTATGCCGGGCACTGGTGTCAGTACTTCTCTGCTATTCATAGGGTTTTCAGTGATGGATTGTTTGGAAGTGGATTGCCATGTCCTTCTCCCAAGCCAGCAGCACCTAGTCTAATTACAAGGTCTAATCAGGCTACTTACCCTACTTAGCTTCCGAGATCGGGCTCATTACATGACAATCATTGATTACTCCTTTTTTTCACAGTGCTGATGGCCAGTAGGTCTCAGTTCAGTAATTCTTCCTCAAAGACTCTCATAATACCACAGTCTTAAAGTGGAGGGGACTAGTTTTTTTAGTAGTGTTGGAGATTGTGCCTGGGCCTCACACATACTTCCAACTGCTGTACCACTGATCTACATCCCCAGCCCCAATCACGGGATCTTGTGTTAACTCAAAGGCTTCCTTACATTTCTGGTACTTGAGAACTCACATGGTTGAGAGTTGGATTGCTGGTTCTCCTAAGCATCTCCATGGCTTCTCCCAAAATAATGTCACCAGCACAGTGGTTTCAGGGCAGCAGGACATCTGAAACAGCAGCTCTGGGCTTCAAAAACACACATTCCAGGGAGACAGGTGGACATTGCCTCTACTTTTATGAACAAGCCTCAGAAATCACATTGTCCATTTCTGCCACATTGTACTCTTTAGAAGAAAGTCATTAAACGTGCTCATTCTCACAAATCAAAGATTCTCATTCTACTACTCTTTTTTTTTGCACAAATGGCATAGAATTTCCAGTCATATTTTAAAACCACTACATCCATCATATTAATAGTTAACCAGAGATTAATAAGTGGAAGCAAAATAAGAAATAACTTAGGGATAGTTAAGAGGAGAGTGACAAAAACAGTTGCTAGCTCTCTGGGAGAGAAGAGAAAGCAATTAGAGGAAGATTCAGAGGAAATAATCCTTTCCTACTTTTGAAGCTTGTTGCTGCTGCTGTTGTTGTTGTTGTTGTTGTTGTTGTTGTTGTTAGGTGCTGTCGAGTTGCCCTACCAGCAACAAGTGAAATACTATTGTTAATGCTTCTCTGCTATTTATAGGGTTTTCAATGGCAGATTGTTTTGGGGGAGTGGATTGCAGGTCCTTCTCCCAGGCCTACAGCACCTGGTGTTCCCAGGCAGTCTCCCATCCGAGTACTAACCAGGCCTGACCCAGCTTAGCTTTGGATATCTGACAGGATTCGATGCCACAATAGCATGGCTTCAGGTTTAGATGGGGCTATTTTCTAAAGACGTTGGCAACATCTCCCATCCAACATGCTCTTCTTCCTTTGTTGCATTTCACATAAAGAACTGACGTCTAGATCACCCTGCCTTGAACTTGGTGGGCACATGACCAGTTAAACCAATGTATTTTTCTCCAAAGTTCCAAGGCTGAGTCTGAAAATGTGCATCAGCTTCTATTATATTCACCAAAAACACCTTGTTTTTGGAGTCCTGAGATTCTATGAAGGAAATCTGGCTGCCCAGACACTGAAATGAGGTCAGGAAGCCAGTCTATGGGACAAGGTTCCACTCTGTTGTTCTTGTCTTTGGGTCTTTGCAGCCCAGACACTAGTCTTAAGAATCACTGATCATTCTGATGAGTCCAGTCTAAAGCTACAAAATTATTCCCAGACTTTGAATCTTCCAGGGGAAGCGCGAACAATTGTCACACAAGGGCAAGATCTCCTCATTCTTCCATGCCCTGATCCCTGCTTATATAGACATAACGGGTTGTTATAGGGAAAGTATAATAACATGGCTCCATCTGTCTACTAGACTTTGGGGTAATTTGTTATGTGGCTATAAAACATGGATCTCATTATCATTACTGCTATGAATGGTATATGTTAGATATATTCTTATATACATGACATATGTCATCCAAATAAACATTTAAAAAGGAAATATTAACTAAGTGGGATGGTGATTATTAGTGTTAACTGAAGATAGATTAATTTAGACAGGAGTTAAGTTCTTTTCTGGCTTTGACTGCTTTTATTTCATTTGATTTTGGAGGATTGTTTTGTTTTGGTAAACATATTTTGACTTATAATTTCATCTTCTCTTTGTTAACATTTCATCTGTATGTGAAGCTACTCAATGTGGTCACTCCAAGGCTGGCCAAGGCCAAGAAATCTCTGTTAGAAACTAGTTAGTTGCAGACTATGATCAGAAAAGAAAGTCTCCCAGACATCAAAATGCTATTTGATCCTTAGCTATGTGGGACAAATCCCAAAGCTGCTTTGTGGAGATGGAGGTAGAGGTCCTAAGAGGCTACTAAAGCCTCTTGAATGTGTCTGACAGGCAGGGGTAGATGTCCAGGAAAAATAGAAGTCGATGTAATCCTGCCATCAATCAGGCCCTGTTGACTGCCAATGATGAGTATGATACAAAGCTATCCAGGCCTCAGAAAATGGCAAAAGCCCTATGAAAGTTTTAGGAAGATTCTAGGAGACTTGTGACTCTTCAAATCTGGGGTATAAATTCAGGATTGGGAATGCAGACCTAGGAAACTTAATTAAAACAAAAAGACTCTCATATTGTTCTACCACAGTGGTTAGGTAGAGGAACTTTGACATACTCCGTGGCTTCTCCGCAACATTAAAAAGACTGGAAGTATTGAGTTAAAGGGTAAAACAGAGTGGCTGCAAGGAAGATGGTGACCAAATTCAAGTTGCTGTACTGGGATTACTTAGTTTGTCTCTGCTTTGTAGAACTGGGGCAGGGTTTGGTAGACTAGGAAGGCTAGGTATATTCCTAGTTGTAAGAATTAATGGGAGTCAACAACAGGCAGAAAGGATGGGTGTTACAAAATCAAACACAAGTTAAGGAGCATCAGACCCGAGGCCAAGGTGATGGCATTGAGGATAAAGAAAGTTTCTACAACAGGATGGAATTCCAGGGGATTGGAAAGCTGAGGCCATAGGAGCCATAAGTAGTGTTAGGATTGGGCAGTTGAAAACCTGAGAGTAAGAGTGGGTGAACCGACTTCCATAAGACACACATGTCAGCTGGCCAGAATGTGTAAGTGAGCACAGAGCTCAGAGCACCTGAGGCCATGGGCCCTCATTTTCCTGAAGGTGTGGCTTGTTGGTGTGCACAGCTCCACCGACGGAGTCAGGGTTGCTTAGAGTTTAATCTCGCGTCTCTCCTCTTCCTTCTCACTGATCCTTCTTATTCATTTTCATCTCATTAAAAGAAGGGAAGTGTCTGAAGACTTCCCTTAACCCATGCCTCAGGAATGATGTCTTTCCATGTGATCACCCCCTCCTGTGTTTAATAAGGCCAATGGTTCAGGCCAGAAAAGTCAATAGAGTTGGTCCCCATGGTTTCCTTTTAACTTGAAACTTTATTATTTTTTTAAAAGCTTAATTGTGATCTTTTGAAGTGCCCAATTAAGGATGTAAAAAAATAATGAATATCCTGAGGTGTCTGTCTTCCAATGTTTCTTTGCAAATAAAGGAAATAGACTTTTCTGTCAGGAGAAATGATTTTAAAGCTGCCTCTGCTTTTATTTCTTGCTCTTCATCTCCAGTTGCTTCAGTTTCCATTCTCCAACAGTTTCTGTCTGTTCATGTTCCTATTTTGAAACTGCCCCATCCAAAGCCCAAGCCCTTGCTTCCTTCTCCTTTTGTTCCCCCAAAGTCCCTGGCTGTTGGCCACAGGAGCAAATGAACAGTTGCATCCCATAGTGCGTGGATGGGGAGCCATCTGGAGAAAGGGTGCATGCAGCTTCCCCTGCACCAACTTGGGAGCTCTGGAGAGGCAGGTTTGAAATATTCATCCTCTTCTGAGTGCTTCACCCCCAATGTCACCATTCCAATGTTAAAGTTGAGTCCTGAGGTGTTAAAATGTAATTGGATGATTAACCTTCACCCATCCCTGTTCTCAGCCCAGAGTGGGTTCCCAGTGCCCAGACTGCAGTAGATTCCCTCTTTACCCCTGGCTTTTTCCCTGCTGGTCTGTACCAGAGCCAGGTGTACAAGGTGCTTAGTCACAAGCTCTGTTCCCCACACAGCCATCCTTCAAAGCCCTTTGAGATCATGGGCCATGTTATTTGTACATTTCTTTACTTGCACACTCAACAGACACTTCCTGGGTACCTCCAATCAGGGGCTGAAGCTACCGTTGTTACTAAAGCCACATGTGGGATTTGCCCATATGGAGCTGGGACTTCTGGGAAAACAGACCTTAGTCAGTTGATGACATGAATAAATGTCTAACTATAAAAGCATAGAGGCGAGGTCTTTGAGTAAACAATCAGATATATTTTGAGAGGTCAAGACGTTTCTATAAAGTGGCAACATGGTAAAACAGAGTGAAGGCTTAACATGGATCAGGGAGCAGCAAGAGAGAAGCCTGTAGTGGTCTGATTCATTCACCCAAGTCTGTTTATAAATACAGTGCTATTAGATAGAACTGCTGCCCACATAGAATATCTGGCATTTCTGACCTTCACGCACTAAAGCCTGAGATCTGGAACCAAAACCCTACCCTGCCTCTTATGACAACCTAATGTTCCCACACATTTGAAATATCTCCGAGGCAACTTAACACCTCCAGTTAGTAACCACTACATGAGGCATAGAATTGGGGAGTGTTTCATTCTGCTATACATAGGGTTGCTATGATTTGGACCCAACTTGACAGCACTAACAATAGGGACAAGAACATGAGGCATAGAAAAGGTCTTTGAGATTGAAGGTGACAGAATTATAGAAGAAATGTTGGAATTTGGAAAAATGATAATGCCTAGATTTTTCAGGGTCTTGAGGGGTGAGCGAAGTAGCACAATTTTCCAGAAATTAACTCCCAGAGTTAATTCTCCTAAACCAGGATGCAGATGATCACTCACCTAATGCCCAGGTGTCTTGACCACTGAGCATGTCCCTGAATGTTTAGCTCTACCCAGTGTTTGTATCTGTCTTTTCCTCTGCTCTTGCTTTGTCTCCATATGTGTTCCTGGATCAGCTGATTTGTGACTATAAATAAGAGGTTACAAGAGGCTAGAGTCAGATCATGGCCAGATGCAAAGACAGGTACAAAGAGAAAATGAAATTTACAAAATGGATTTACAAAAGAAATCCTCAGTTGGGTGCCATGGCACACAACAGTAATCCCAGCAGCCAGGAGGCTGAGGCAGGATGAGTGCAAGTTAGAGGCCACAGGCAGCCTGAACAACTTAGGGGAGACCATTACTCAAAATGAAAGATGAAAAGGGTCTGGGAGATGTGGCTCAGTGGTACAGCACTTGACTAGCATATGCAAGATCCTGGGTTCAATCCCACAGTACTGAAGAAAAAATTCCTTATTATGCAGAAATGGCTTTCTGATTAACTGATTTTCCAGCTAAAACCACCTTGTACACCATGGTAAACTGTTGTCTTCATGATAATAGTGATGGAAAGGTGGAAACCTGGGCAGCACAGCTCATGCCTGTAATCCCAGTGACTTGGAGAGTGATGCAGAAGGATTGCAGGTTTGAGGCCCGAAATAGCCTGCACAAACTAGTGTGACTCTATCTCAAAATTTAAAAAAAGGTGCTGGGATGCAGCTCAGTGGTAGAACACTTACCTAGTATATGCAAGGCACTGGACTCAAACTCCCAGTACTTCAAATAAGTAAGTAAGTAAGTAAACAAGTAAGTAAGTAAGTAAGTTAATTAATTAATTAATTAATTAATTAATTAAAACAATGAAGAAATTTGGGCAGGATACTTGCAGCAAGAGGAAAGGACTGCTGGAAGTTACAACAAATTCGAAGCAATCAGCCATTGAAAGCCCTATGAGGTTCGCTCTGAATTGGCCATGACTGGACAGCCTCTAACAATAACAACAATCTAGTGACTGATACCTAATAGGCATTCAGAAAATAATGAACTATGTATTCTCATATTTGAATCTAGAGAGAGGAGAAGGAAAAAATGGCAGGAAAATTTTGAGTATTATGTAAAATAAATTTAATAATGTTTATCTTCACAGAGTTGATTGAAAGATTTATATGCTTGGCACATATATCCAAGATTAATGGTCAGTATTATTCTAGCTATTCATTGGAATATTTTAACCTTAAGCGTTGTAGTCAAATAGGCTAGAAATTGAAGGAAACAGAAAATGAACCATATTAAACCAAGTCCTTGCTAGAAAATATCATGCGTAAAATCTAAGGAGTCTGGCCTGATGCAGTGATTGTTGTTAGTTACCGTCAAGACTCATAGCGACCCTCATAGGGTTTTCAATGGCTGATTGTTTCTGGATTGCCCCGGGAGTGGATTGCCAAGTCCTTCTCCCATTTCTGCGGGGCTGGGAATTGAATTTGGGGCCTCAGAGACTTCAGAGCAGCTCTCTACCAACTGAGCCAAATCCCAGTCCCCGGAAGCAGTGGTGCTCACTTGTAATCCCAGTAACTCAGGAGGCAGAGGCAGGAAGATCTCAAGTCTGAGGCCAGAGCAGTCTACATAACTTAGTGAGATGCTGCCTCAATTTAAAAATAAAAAAATGGGCTGCTAGTGCAGCTCAGTGGTAGAGCACTTGCAAATTATTTCTGAGGTCCTTGGTTCAGCCCTCGGTACTAGAAAAAGAAATCTGGAGAGTCTATTTCTAGATGGGAATTTCAAGAAGAAGTTCAAGTCAAGAGATGAAAGATCTTTGCAGTGTGTGGAAAAAATACACCATGACAATGTAGCAGAGGCAAAGCAAGGGTCCAAGTGGACCAGCCTGGTCAGCTAGAGGCAAACAGCTCACTGTCAGGAAGGTATGGGCAGGATTGTGCTATACTCTGAATATTTGTGTCCCCTTAAAATCCATATGCTGAAATCTAACCCTTAAGGTGATGGTAATTAAGATATAAGACTTTGGGGAGGTGAAAAGAAATTGTTGTTGTTGTTGTGAGGTTCCATCGAGTTGGTATCCAACTCATCGTGACCCTGAGTACAATAGGTGAAACACTACTGACAGTGCTGCTCTGCTGTTCACAGGGTTTTCAATGGCAGGTTGATTTTTGGGAGTGGGTTGCCAGGTCCATCTCCCAAGCCTGCAGCACCTGGTGTTCCCAGGCGGTCTCCTATCCAAGTACTAATCAGACCCAACATTTCTTATCTTCTGAGATCTGACGGGATTGGATGCCACAGGGCTGAAAAGAAATTAGTGTCCTTATAAAAGAGGCCCAAGGGAGCCTGTTTACCTGCTGTCATGTGAGGATGCAGAAAGAAGCACCATTGAGGCAGCCGAGAGTGGGCCTCACAGAGATGGAACTTGCTGGTGCCTTTGCTTGGACTTCCCAGGCTCTGGAACACAGAGCAAGACATTTCTGTTGTTTATAAATAACCCATGCTATTTCTTTACAGCAACCCAGATAGACTGCAGCTTCAGACAGTCTGATTTTAAAACCAAGTGAAAAACAAGCCTAGAAATGAAATTTTTTGTCTCTATAGATGATGTTTTTTCAAGCCAGTCAATCAGTCATTCAAAGGCATGTGGGTTTAATAAGCAATCTCTTACAGAAAGAAAGGGGGAAGACAGAAATATATGTATGCTCACAGTGCTTGCCCTAGAGGACAGTCAACACATTGGCAGAGGGAACATTCTATGGGAGGATACCTGAAGACAAATGGCTTCTGCAGTGGTGCTTTGTGTTCAGGTACAATTTACAGTAACTTGATTAACTGTATGTGACTCCTTGTAAGTCTGTTACCCTCCTGGTTTTCTTTGCCTTGGTGTCCACATCTCCACCTCTGAGAATACACAGTGCGCCTGACTTCTAGATCTCAACAAAAGGAGAGAGGAGATACAATAGGAGTTTGGGTTGTCTATTATATGTGAATTATTATGCAGATGGTTTTCCTATGTAGCCTTACCAGCAATTCTTAGGACATTTTTCATAGTCCCCACTTTAGGAGTCAGAAAATTGAAGCTTTGAACCTGGAAGTGATCACAGTTCAGAGGGCGAAACGTCAGCCCCTGACACACTGGTGTGCTGCCTGACCCTGACCAGATCTCTAGGGCTACTCTGTGCTTCCTTCCCAAAGCCTCACTTAGTGGTGGTGCTTTGGTAGCTCTGTGTTCACCCAGACCACAGGTTTATAGAGTATTAGTCAGAGACTGCTACAAATTAGGTTTTTTTTATTGATTATTGTTTTCAGATACCTGGTTATGAGGCATTTTCCAGGAGAAACTGACTGTGATTAAGGATTTTTCCCTGCTTTCTCCAATCCATCATCATCAGGGGCAATAAAAGTTGCTAGACTTTTTCCAGCTTCTTGGAACCTCGCTGACATAGAACAGACTATGGTCTCCACCTATCTCTTCCTGCTCTCTCTCTCTCTCTCTCTCTCTCTCTCTCTCTCTCTCTCTCTACCTCTCCTGATATTGCTTAAGAATTGAATTAATCTCAGGTCAAAATGTCCATAGGTGAAGTGATGGTCACCTCCTATATGAATAGTCTAGACCCATTCCTCACCCTAAACCTACCTGGAATCAACCACAACTCCCTACCCTCAGCAGAGAATTTGTTAATTCAACCAGATAGTTTTCCTGATTCAGGACCTGGGTGACACAGGACCTAGGCTACTCAGGTAGATGAAATCTCCTAAACATGGCCATTGGAATGAGATCCATTGGAACAAAGCCAGGTGGCAAGAAATTACACAAAAGATCTGTAGAGAAAATGATCAGAATATGAATGGCTGACATTTACTGAGTACTTATATGACTGACATCACTCCAAGGAAATTACCCAAATTAGCACATTGAATCCTCACAATATCTCCATGAAAGAGATATTGTTAACACTATTGTGCAGATCCAGTTTTTGAAGTCCAAAGAATTTACACAGCTGGGAGTGAGTAGAACCATGATTTGTGCTCTTGGCTTTCGCAGAGTACTGGGCCCATAGGGAATCCTTCATTAATATTAATGGCCTTCAGCACCAGGCCAGATGTGCAGCACAGGTTCCCTTGACTTCTTTGTAGCAGTTTCTGGAATATATTTGACAAAGGATAATTTTAATAAATTAATTCTAGATCTCTGTTTGTCCCTCTAATCTGACCCATGTGAGGGCAGCATCTGATAGATTTGGAAAAGAAAGATGGGGATCAAATATGTGATGTTATTTGTAATAAAAGAGAAAATCTAAAAAAATCAAACAGATACATGTATAGAGAGACAGAAAGCTGATTCTCAGATGTTTGTCTATCTCTCTTTCATTTCATTTGGTACCTGTTATTCCTTTTCAAAATTGATCTCCACATAGGTCAAAATTCAGAGTGTTGCCCTGGCAAAATATTGTGCTATAAGGCCAGTCCCCAGGAATGGAAGATAACTGTCTGTTAGAAAAGATGACATGCACCATGCAGCTTTGATCTACTGATTCACAGCAGTCTCATGAACTAGAAAAGGAAAAGAAGTGTCCTGTAGGTGCTGTGTTTCTACACTTCCTAGGAAGAGGGCCATCCTGATGGTTGGTGTTTCTTTCTGTGTCTGCTTTGAGGTTCTCTTTCCAGACAGTCTGGGTGGCTGGGGAGTGGAGAGTGGCAGGCATGAATCTTAACTATGTTGCTGCCTTCCTGGGACGTACGATGAGTCTCTACCCTGCTTTGGGTCTCCCCTTCTCCATTTTTAATGGACTATAAAGAGTACTAATGAGATGTGTTCATGCATAGGGGAATGAATTCCCTTTAAGCTCTCAGAGTCCCCCAAAATCCAAGATTTTTTGATCTAAATAGTCTACAAGGCTGTTCACACTGAAATGTTAGCTATTGCCTGTGAGCAATTTTGCTGCCCTTAGCTGGAAAGGTTCTTATTTCTAGGAATATCCTTCCCATGATAACCATTAATTTCAATGAGGTTGATGAGCTGAGTTCTTAAAGTCAGGTGAACATGAGGCACTTTAAAAATTAGGTGATAAGACAGAGTAGACACAGACATTGACCACTTCCCTTTACTCTCCAGGGGACTTGGTGCTTTTGCAGTATTTTTAAGTCTCCTTGATGTATTTAAGAAAAATGTCAATCCACCCTTTCTTCTAATCCTATTGTTATTTTCCCCCAACTATGAAAGACAAGTCTAGTATCCAAAGTCCCCTCATGCCTAATGCTGTTTTTGCTGATGACAAACTTTTTCTGGCTTAATTAGGATAGCCTGAAGTCTGTGATTAGAAGAAAATACAAAATAGCCAAGATTTTCTGCAAAAAAGAGCCAACTAAATAACTTTACACTGGTCCTGTGGAACGTGAGCTGATTACACACAGGCTGAAATGCGCAAAGGGCTTTACAAGTGCAGCTCCATTTTCACCTTTAAACATTTTCTCTCATTTTAGTTATAAATGTTCTAATTGAGTAAATTAGCAAAAAATGATACACTTGCAATTCATTCTTTCTCAGCCTACCTTTTCCAAGCTGGGTTGGGAGAGAGCTGAGTGGCTAGAAAAATCAAACTCAAAACTAATCAAAACCAACCAATAAGCAGACAACAGTGGCAATGTAATCCAGCCAACTAGAAACTGGGGAAGATTCCCTAATGCCACATAATCATCACACCCTTCCCCTTTGTGTTTCCTCTGGGTTAACACTTCCTTTTCTCAAGCTATGCCTATGTTTTGTATTGGATAACAATGAGAGATGCCATTATCCATATGTTTAGCACAGTTCAGGGAAGTTTTTACTTTTAAGGCACCCCTTCTGCTTCTCTCTGTTAAGTGTCCCACTTCCTCCTTCTTACCCATTCACACTTTTGCTCTATTTTCTTTTTCTCGCCTGTTCCTTCCTTCTCTATATATACCTTTCACACTTGCTACTCCATCAGCCTCTCCCAACTCCTCTGGATCTCTTTTTATTCTCTTTCCTCTTTTTCTACTTGTTCTTTTCTATCATACTCCATCCTTTTACTTCCTGCCAACACAAAGTTAGCCAGAGTAATCCATCGAGAGTGACATTCCTTGTAGTGAAGTCAAGATAAAGGGGCTTTCTTAAATGTAGGTTGTAATTTTGGGGACACCTCTATAATTTGCAATTCAACAATCCTTGAGCTCATGACAGAAGACATGTTGAGTCCTGAAACAATGAAGATAAATAATACACAGCCCCTCTACTGAGAATCCTGGTTGAAGGAGGACATGTGTAATTGTTTTGATTAAGGAGTCAATATGTGTGGTGGGTAATTGTGAAACGCTTTTATTTGTTTAAAAGTTTCCATAATTATTCTTGGCCAATTTCCCTTTGTTACTGAAGTTGGTCTAGTTTAGTGTCCTGTCAAGTCATAGGACTTCAGGACTCCTATTTTCTAGGTATAAGCCTTAGTACTAAATGTTTTTCTTTCAAGAGTTGTGGATTTGTTTACCATAACAATATCTGTCATATCATGATGGAGGCATCTTTAATCCCCACTGCTTTTGAACTGATTGTGAGAAAAAATAGATGCAAAAGTCCATCATTATTTGCCATTTAACTGCTACTAGTTGAAAAGGAGAGACAATCTAATATGTCGATGCATATTAGAATGAATTCATAGGGCAGGCACAGTGATATGTGCCTATAGTGCACTCAGGAGGCTGAAGTGGAAGGATCACTTAAGCCAAGAAGTTCAACTTCACGACCAACTTTGGTGATTTAATGAGACTCTATCTGAAAAAAATTCACAAATTTGAAAGTAAAATACACTGAAATTCTGATTTTCCTTGTCTGCTTTCAGATTGCCTTCTCTGCCTGGGCTAACCTTTCTTATGGTAATTCTGTGTATTAAAACACCAAAAAATAAACCAAATGAATGAGTTAGATTTTAGCCAAAGTCAGTTATGTGTTTTATAAATACACACACATTTTATCTTTAAACAACTATCTGGCAGATACATGCCTCTACACAACTCAGTACCTTGCTGGTATCTTTTTCAAAGAAATTTGAGCCAAATTTGTAACTGACCCAGTCATTATTGCTGCATTAGGCAGGGTTCTCCAGAGAAACAGAACAAATAAGAATCAGTACAACTTTTTACATATAAAGAAATTCACCATAAAGAAATGGCTAACGACATCATGGAGGCTGAAGTGTTTCATGGTCTGCCATCTGCAAGGTGGAAGCTCATGAAAATCAGTTACGTAGTTCCATCTAGATCAAAGGCTTGAGAACCAGAAAAACCAGTAGCATAAATTCTGGCCCAAATCCAAAGATTCATCAACCAAGAACACTTATGTCTAGGTAAAGAAAGAGATGGATGTTCCAACTCAAGCAGAGGGACAAATTTGCCCTTCCTCTGCTTCTTTATTCTGGTCAGATCCTCAACAGTTTGGATGATGCTGAGCTGTGCTGGTGAGGATGGTCATCAGCACTCTGTCTACTGATCCAAACACTGATTTCCCCCAGAAACACACTCACAGATTTCCTCAGAAACAATATTTTTCTATCTACCAAAGTATCGTTTAGCCAAGTCGACACATAAAATTAACCACCACAATTAGCTACTCAACACATACCTGCTATATACTTACTACAATTATTCCAATCTGACCATACAGCATGTAACATTTCTTATGCAATACTCCATAATTTAGAGACATGGGAGTACTTGGGTCCCATTCAATGTACAAAAGCCCAACTACTGGCATTTAGCATGTGTTTAATATTTTCTTATTTGTGCAAGCAGACAAATGATTAAATGTACATTGACTCATACAACTATGACATTACTAGATTCTAGATTAGTAGGTTAAGAAATAGAACTGAATTGGACATGATACCTGCAAAAGAGTTGTTTGATAAAATTATGAATGGGTACTACTACAGACACCCTAAATGAGCTGGCTGATCCAATATATTTATCCTGCTTATGAAAGAGAAGATAGAATTTTACATTGCAAAAGAGAAAGATGCATTTCAAGGACTTGAAACAAGTGTGAGAAGGTAAAGAAGAAAAGAGCAAATCATACTCTTGAGTTTTAGTAAAATATATCCCAATGCAGAGAATATTGAGCTAATTTCCCTGTTCTGATTATAGTTAGATATAAGGATAAAATATATATTTCCTTAATTGAGCAGGAGATTAATGTACCATTCACTATTCATTGACAAAGATTAGAGAAAAATGAGCAACTTTTCTGGAGGGTCCCCTGTGAGAGCAGACACCTAGCTCATCTCCTCCTGGACAAGTGCTTCACTGAGCCACCTCAGCTCCCAGTGAAAACTGTGACCAAGGGCATGGAAAAAGAGAAAACCTGTATTTTTTGATGAGGTCCACTGGGTATACCAGCCTCATCAAATTGGAACTTTTTTGTAGCATTTTTGGAGGATGAGATTTCTGAAAATAGCTTCATCCAAATAATTCAATGAATCAAATATGTGTCCTTCAAGAATGTGTTCTGAAAGCCAATATCATGCCCCTTGCATCTGATAAGAACTGCTTCTTCCTGCCATGACCAATTAGTCTCAGGAAGAAAATCTTTGTGTACACTGGATAGCAGGGTATCATGCCTGCCATCATTCAAATATTGTTTTTTTATGAATGAGATCGATAATCACAGCAGGGAGGGAGTGTTGGGACAGTTGGAAGCCCTGGGAGAAGGAGGTCATAAACTCCTGCTCTCTTTTGTCTTCTGCTTCTGGCCGAATGGTGCCCTAGGGGAAGATGTGCTGTCCCAGGAGCCTCCAGGTGTCCCTTGTTGTTGTTGTTGTTAGGTGCCGTTGAGTCGGTATCTGACTCATAGCGACCTCTGTACAACAGGGGAAACACTATTGTCAGTGCTTCTCTGCTGTTCATAGGGTTTGCAATGGCAGATTGATTTTTGGGAGGGGGTTGCCAGGTCCTTCTCCCAAGCCTCCAGCTTCTGGTGTTCCCAGGCAGGTGTCCCTTAGACAGTCAGAAATAGGGAAGCTGAAGCCAACTCTTTATCATTGTTCCATAACTTGACTTGTTAAACATGTTAATGGACATTTGGGTTCCCCAAATATAATATTGAAGGACATGAAGGCATAGAGGATTGAATTCAAATTTTAATCTGATATTTAAGGACAAGCATAAGAAGGAGTTTTCTAAAGACTAGGTATTTCTAATTTACTGGAAAATGTAATAAAGACTAAAATCCATTTAAAAGGAGAGGGGTTGGTGTTTTTGAGTACAAATATTTTCATTCTAGGAGGAATTGAGTCTCCCTGCTTCTGATCTTATCTCAGATATCATGGGTCTTTCAAGAAAGGAGGGCTACATAATGGAAGTTATTTAACTTCAGGACAATGAGTGCAATAGTAAGTCTGGGAAGCAGAGGCATAAATACATATTGAGTAGGTATTTTTCTAGAAAGCAATTTGGTAACATGCATCAAAAACCCTCAAACAGCTTTGAAAGTTTCATTCAGTAGGTCCACTTTTAGAAATTCATCTTAAAGGAATCAACACACATGAAAATAAAAACATAAGAATGAAAGATTGTTCTTTATGGAATTATTTTAACAAACATAATTGGAAATTGCCTAGATACTTTAAAAGTTTTAATTTAAAGAAGAATTTTGAGAGTTTAAATAAAAGTTTTCATAGAATTTTATTAGGCTATTATACATCTACCCCCACATGTCTGTCAGTTTGACGCACTGTGGGGGCTTGTGTGTTGCAATGAGGTTGAGAGCTATGCCACTGGTATCTCAGATACCAGCAGGGTTACCCATGATGTGCAAGTTTCAGCTGAGCTTCCAGATTAAGACAGAACAGGGAAGAGGCACCGGTGAACCACTCCCGAAACAACTAGCCATTGAAAACCCTATGAGTAGCAAAGAAACACTGTCACATATAGTGCCACAAAATGAGCCCCCCGGGTTGGAAGGCACTCAGAAGACTACTGGGGACAGGAAAAGAATTGATGCTTTTGAATTATGGTGTTGGTGATGTCTATTGAGTATACCATGGACTGCCAAAAGAACCAACATATCTGTTCTAGAAGAAGTGCAACCAGAGTGCTCCTTGGAAGCAAGGATGGCCAGACTGCATCTTACATGTTTCGGACAAGTAGTCAGGAGAGATCAATCCCTAGAGAAAGACATCATGCTTTGGGGAGTGGCAGGTCAACACAAAAGAGGAAAACCCTCCACCAGATGGATTGATACAGTGTCTGCAACAATGGCCTTAAATATAAATAAGATTGTGTGCCTAGTATAGAATCAGGAAGAGTTTTGATCTGCTGTACATAGGGTGGCTACAAGTTGAACTCAACTCGACGTCACCTAACAACAACAACAACATTATACACCTACTTCACATAATATTTACAAATTTTTCATGACCTAGATAAACTTTTTCAAAAATATTCTTGCCTTGTGAAGACTAAATATAAATTTCAGTTAAAATGTAACTGTGTGTGTGTGTGTGTGTGTGTGTGTGTGTGTGAGCTAATGTGTGTGTGTGGAGACAGATAATGAAAGGAAATGGATTAGCATAATATCAACAATATTCTTAAGTCTTGAAATGAATGCTTAAGACTTTATTTTTTCCCCTGATTTATAATCTTCCACCCTAGCTACTTTTATATTTCTACACTCACAGTCAAGGTTTATCTGTATAGGTGCCCAATCATTTGCTACCTCTCCCTAAAGGTTAGTTTTCCTTCCTCACTTCATGGATGCTGTGCTAAAGCACATCTTACTATGGCTAACGGGATGAGAATGGAAGCTGCCTGGGCCAGGGTAGAGAAGGAACTCAGAAACCCTCTGTGAGTTCTGCTGGGCATCAGGTCTGCACCTGGGAGTAGCCAGTGCTTCTCGAGAACCTGCATCTCAGAGTAAAAAGGACCCGAGGTACAGAGTCATGGGTGACACGTGATGGAAGACATCTAGCATGAATGAGAATCAAGCCTTTGCTGTGGTAAGCCACTGAGAATTAGGGATTTTTTTGTTGTTGTTATCATATTGTTGTTAAATGCCATCAAGTTGGGTCCAACTCATAGTGACCCTCATTGGGTTTTCAATTGCTGATATTTTCAGGATTGTTTAAGCAGTGGATTGCATGTACTTCTCCCATTTTTGCTGTGCTGGGGATTTAACTGAGGACTATGGAGAGAACAGAGCACAGCACTCTACTAACTGAGCTAAACCCTATCCCCATTCAGAAGTTTGTTATTATTAGGTGCCTTTGAGTCAAGTCTGATTCATAACAACCCTATGCACAACATAATCAAACACTCTCTGACACTGTCCCCTGGCTGGAACTATTGTCAGTGCTTCTCTGTTATTCATGGGGTTTTCAATGGCAGGTTATTTCTTGTGAGTAGGTTGCAAGGTCCTTCTCCCTATCCTGGAGCACCTGGTATTCCCAGGTGTTCTCCTTATCCAAGGACTAACCAGGCCAACCCTGCTTAGCTTCTGAGATCAGGCAGGACCAGATGCTCGAGTGCAAAGAGAAAACTAATGTAGCTTATTTTATTAAATCTCCCATTTTACAAATTAGTAAAATGAGCAAATATTTCATTATCTTAAAGGACAAATTTACTGTTAATATTAAAATGCCAAAGAAAGGGAGAATCAAAAGTCCCAGGAATAATGAAATAGACAGGTCAAATACCACTTCTCCTGCCTTGCTGCCTTTGTCCAATTTTTCTGACTTTGTCGATCAAACAGTTGAATAATATAATTTCCATTCTAACTTCACATCTTAATCACTTGACATCTGATTTCTAGCAGTGTTGACAGTAAATTAATTTTTTTCATGATTTTGATATTTGAAAGTGTAGGTCATGATCATGGTTTGCATACAAAATGCCCCCCAAAGGCCACGTTCTTTAACATTGGCTCAAGTGGGGGTGCTGTTTTTGGAGGCTATGAAAACTTTGGGCAGCATCCTCTAGCTTTGAAGAAGTGAGTCCCTGGGGACAGGCCTTCGAAAGTACCCCAGACCCATGACCCTTGTCTCTCTCTCTGTCTCCTGCTCTGCAGTGCTGCGGTCTTCTACCACAAGCCTTGTCTCTACTGTTACCATGTCTGCCCTGACACCATTATAGATTGATCCTCTGTTGATGAGCTTCCAATAAATCTCTCTGTCAATAAGTTTGTTTGGGTTGGCTTTTCTACTACTGTAATGACAGTTGACTAATACGGTCACTTATTTTGCAGATTATCCTTAGATTTAAAAGAAATGTGTCTAATGTTTTCTCAAGCTTGAAATTGTCTGTGTGTTTTTGGTAGGAATCCCCTTCCCTAAATCAAGAATCAGATTCCTAGACAAATGAGCTGCTATGGCAGGATTTCTTCTCAGTTAATTTAATCAGGAGGCATACAAGTCAGGGTGTCCTATTACTGGTGATCTTTAGTTATGATGTTGTTTGTCAGCAAGCTCCATTTTAAAATTACTAGTCTTTCCTTTCTAATTGATGGGTGACTTTCAGGAAGATACTTTGACAGCACATTCCTTATCAATCACCCATTAGTTTTCATGTATACTGATGGGTTTATTCAAAACTGTTATTACTAAAATGGTTGTCAAAGATAATTTTCCAGCTCCATTATTTATTTCATATACATAATAGAATTCTGTAAGAAAAGAATTTATCTTATACTCCATTTGCTTGCTTGTTTCTTATTTATATCAGAATGTACCGATGTATTTTAATTTTATTGATTCAATTGAAATCTGTTACAGTTGTTATTTGCATTAATGATGAAATTTTCTAAGTTTGGCCACTATGAGCTCTTTTAGTCTGGCTCCTGTCTTTTAGATGTGTCCACATACGTTGTTGTTGTTGTTGTTGTTGTTAGGTGCTGTCAAGTCAGTATCCCACTGAGACCCTATGTACATTAGATGAAAGAGTATTATTAGTACTTCTCTGCTATTCATAGGGTTTTCGATGGCTAATTCTTCTTTGGAATGGGGTGCTGGGTCCTTCTCCCAAGCACATAGAATGTGGTGTTTCCAGGTGGTCTTCCATCCACATACTAACCAGATCTGACTCTGTTTAGCTTCCAAGATCTGATGGGATCAGATGCCACAGTGGAATGGCTGCAGGCAATACCTGATCCACAAAGTATTCATAATGCACTTGAACATTCCTTTTCCTATATTTAAAATCAGCAATTTTTCCAAGGAGTCCTGGTTCTTTTTAATGGATGGGGAAAGAGCTTTTGGTATAATCACTGCTGATGGTATACAGTGCTTGTAGAGTCAGTGGAATTAGGCAGTATTAATTGATGAATTGTTATTATTCAAATTTATGCACCCACCACTAAGCCAACAAATGAAAAAAAGGGAAGATTTCTACCAGCTTCTGCAATCTGAAATAGATCAAATATGCAATCAGGATAATTACTAGTGATAATTACTGGTGACTGGAATGCAAAGATTGGAAACAAAGAAGATTCAGTAGTTGGAAAATATGTTCTTGGTGACAGAAACTATGCTAGAGATCAAAGGATGGAATTTTGTCAGACCAATGACCTTTTCATTGCAAATACATTTTTTCATCAACATAAATGGTGACTATACACATGGACTTCACCAGAAGGAACATACAGGAACCAAATTGACTACATCTGTGGAAAGAGATGATGGAAAAGCTCTCTATCAAATATCAGAACAAGACCAAGTGCTGATTGTGGATCAGACCATCAACTTCTCATATGCAAGTTCAAACTGCTGAAGAAAGTTAGAACAAGTGTACAAAAGCCAAGGTATGACCTTGAATATATCCCAAATGAGTTAAGAGACCACCTCAAGAACAGGGTTAATGCATTAAACATGAATGATAGAAGACCAGATGAGTTGTGGCATGACATCAAAGATGTCATTCAAGAAGAAAGCAAAAGGTTATTAAAAAGAAAAAAAGAAAAGACAAAATAATATGTTGAAAGAGATGTTGGAACTTGCACTTGAACCTCCAGCAGCTACAGTAAAAGGAAGACATGATGAAGTTAAGGATCTAAACAGAAGATTTCAAAGGGCAGCTCGAGAAGGCAAAACAAATATTATAATGACATGTATGATGACATGTATATTAAAATGACATGCTAGTGGCAGAAAACCAAAGAGAAGAACACTCTCTGTGTTTCTCAAGCTTAAGGAAAGGAAGAAAAATATTCAAGCCTCGAGTGGCAATAGTGAAAGATTCTACAGGGAAAATATTAAATGATGCAGAGAACATCAAAAGAAGATGGAAGGAATGCAGAGTCATTATACAAAAAAGAATTGGTAGATGACCAGCCATTCCAAGAGGTTGGATATGAAGAGGAACCCATGGTATTGAAGGACGAAGTGTAAGCCGCCTTGAAAGAACTGGTGAAACACATGGCTCTAGGAATTGATGCAATACCAGTAGAGATGTTTCAACAAACAGATGCATCACTGGAGCTGTTAACATGTTTATGCCAACAGATTTGGAAAACAGCTACCTGGCCAACTGACTGCAAGAGATCCATATCTGTGCCTATTCCCAAAAAAGCGGATCCAACTGAATGTGGAAACTATTGGGCAATATCATTATATCACACACAAGCAAAATTTTACTAAAGATTATTCAAATGTGACTGAAGCAGTATATAGACAGGGAATTACCGGAAAATGAAGTGGGATCCAGAAGAGGGCAGAGAAACAGGGACATCATTGCTGATGTCAGGTGTATATTAGTCGAAAACAGAGAATATCAGAAAGATGTTTATCTATGTTTTATTGACTATACAAAAGCATTTGACTGTGTGGGTCATTAAAAATTATGGATAACACTTCAGAAAATGGGAATACCACAGGACCTAATTGTACTCACAGGAATCTGTATGTGAACCAGGAGGTAATTGTTCAAATAGAACAAGGAAACACTGCCTGGTTTAAAGTTAAGAAAGGTGTATGTCAGGGCTATATCATTTCACCATATCTCTTCAATTTATATGCTGAGCAAATAATCCGAGAATCTGGACTTTATGAGGAAGATTGTGGCACCAGGATTGGAGGAAGACTCATTAACAATCTGCGTGATGCAGATGACACAATTCTCCTTACTGAAAGTGAAGAGGATTTAAAACATTCACTGATGAAGATCAAAGATCATAGCCTTCAATATGGATTGGGACTAAAGATCAACAAAACAAAAATCCTTACAACTGGGTCAGTGAGCAACTTCACAACAAATGGAGAAAAGATTGAGGTTGTCCATGATTTTGCTTTGTTTGGCTCTATCATCAACACCATGGAAGTGGCAGTGAAGAAATCAAAAGACACATTGCTCTAGGAAAAGCTGTGGCAAAAGATCTCTTTATAGTATTAAACCGGGTGTGGTGGCCCACACCTGTAAACCCAGTGGCTCAGGAGGCAGAGGCAGGAGGATTGCAAGTTCAAGACCAGAGGTAGTCTGCATAACTTGGCAAGGCCCTGTCTCAAAAAGTAAAAAAAATAAAAATAAATAAAAATTAAAAAGAGGGCTGCGGGTGCAGCTCAGTGGTCCAGCACTTGCAGAGCATGCAAGCATGAGGCCCTGGGTTCAACCCCCAGTACCAAAAAAATAAAAAATAAAAAAATCTCTTTACAGTATTGAAAAGTAAAGATGTCACATTGAAGAGGAAGGTGCGCCTGACTCATGCCATGGTATTTTCAGTCACAGCATATGGTTGTGAAAGCTGGACATTGAACAGCAGAGACAGGAAAAGAATTAATGCTTTTGAATTATGGTGCTGAAGGTGTCTATTAAATATACCTTGGACCGCTAAAAGAACCAATAGATCTGTCCTAGAAGAAGTGCAACCAGAGTGCTCCTTGGAAGCAAGGAAGGCTAGACTGCGTCTTACACTTTTCAGACATATAGTCAGGAGAGACCAATCCCTGGAGAAAGACATCATGTTTTGGGGAGTGGCAGGTCAACAAAAAAATAGGAAAACCCTCCACCAGATGGATTGACACAATGTCTGCAGCAATGAGCTTAAACATAAATAAGATCATATGCATGGCACAGAATACTTAAGAATTTCGATTTGCTGTACATAGGGTCCCTGTGAGTAGGACTCAACTCAATGGCCCCTAAGAGCAACAATAATAGATGAAAAGATATTAATATTTGACATCTCCATATCCCTATATGTAAAACTTTGACATTATATTAATACCACAATCCCAATCTAACTTCACAAGATTCAGTTTACGCATTCTCTTTACCCTATTTATATGTTCCGTTAATACTGAGTGATGTAATCCCTGTTACATATTATAATTATTCCTACTTAATTTTTTTGCTCGTACACAAAATGTGTAACTATCTTGCACAAGGTAGTTTCAGAACTATGAACTCATATCACTGAAAAAAGAAACCTGCCAGAAAGACTTCACTATTTGTCCACAGTCAATTCCATTTTTTATCTGATGGTAGATACTGAAAACAGTATATTCAAAAGTTCCTTCAGCTAAACCTCTTTTTTTTTCAGATAAGTTATCATGTTGGTTTGAAATATCATTCTCTTTTGAATCCCAGTCATTAAAGATTTTATTTTTAAAATATATAAATATTCATTTAATATCCTAAGTCAAAACTATTACAAAAGCATATAAACGAAAGAAGGATTTTTCTTCCACTTTCAACATCCCAACTCTATTCATACCAACCTTTCTAAATAACAAATATCATCAGTGTGTGTTTTATTTTTACAGTGTTTCATTTAGTGATAGTAGATTGAACATGCATACATTACTAGTTCTCATATTCTCTTACACAAAATGGCATGTTTCTGATTCCTTTTTTATTAGCCTTTTTACTTAGAGATTTACTTGAGAAATCATTCTATAACTGGTGGATGTATCACTCACTCAATCCATCTTTGACCTAAAACCATTCATGTTGTTTCCGATGTTGAGTAATGACAGTGTTGAAATGAATAATCTTATGCACATGTATTTTTATATTGTTGGTCACATATGTTCAGAGCAGATTCCTAAGAGTGAGACTCTAGGGATAAAATTTAAATGTATTGCTGGACACTGTGGCTGAAATTTGTATCCCAGTGACTTGGGAGGCTGAGGCAAGGTGGACCTCAGGTCCAATGCCAGAGGCAGTTTGCATAACATTGTTGCTGTTGTTAGATGCGGTGGAGTCGGTATCCGACACATAGCGACCCTCATAGGGTTTTCAATGGCTGATTGTCTCAGGATTGCCTTGGGAGTGGATTGCCAGGTCCTTCTCCCATTTTTGCGGTGCTGGGAATTGAACTCAGGACCTCAGAGACTGCAGCGCAGCGCTCTACCAACCGAGCCAAATCCCAGCCCCTTTGCATAACATAGTAAATCCTTATCTCAAGATTAAAAATAAAAAATAAAAAAGGGGGCTGCGGGTGCAGATTAGTGGTAGAGCATTTTCAAAGTATGTGCAAGGACCTGGGTCCAACCCACCAATACCTGAAAAAAAATTAATTTTCAGTTTTATTATGTCTTTTCAAATTTTCCCTCACCATGGTTATGCTAATTCGCACACTTACTGTAAGATTTGTATGCCAGTATTTATGTCCTCAAAGCCAGGCTCCTGAATACATCCAAGGTGTTAAGCTTGGCTGTCTATTTACAATACTTCCTATATGTAGAGCATGGTTGTGCATATTTGTAATCTCAGCCACTCACTGGCAGAAGCAGGAAGATCACATGTTCGAGGCCAGAGGCAGCCTGTGTAATTTAGGGAGACTCTGTATCAATTAAAAAAAAATAAGGGTTTTGAGACCCCGCAAAGTATGTTCCAGCCCCTGAGTTCAGTCTCCTAGTACTAAAAAAAAAAAAATACTTCCTACAAACTTTTGTTTTTATTTATCTGCAATGCAGCTCAGTACCCATTGATCAGCATTTCTTCTACTGCATAGTAGGGTGTCTGTGGCTAACAATAATGTAATGTAGATTTTAAAAAGCTAGAAGAAAGGATTTTGAACATTTTTACCATAAAAACATGATAAATATTTAACCTGATTTAAACATTATTCAGTGTGTACAGGTATCAAAATATGACATGACACCCCATCAACATGTATAATTTTTAAATTATTATTATTATTATTATTATTATTATTATTATTATTATTTGCGGTACTAAGGGTTGAACCCAGGGCCTTGGGCTTGCATGCTTTGCAAGTGCTGGACCACTGAGCTGCACTGCCAGCCCCCTGCCTTTTTTTTTTTACTTTTTGAGACAGGGTCTCGCTAAGTTATGCAGACTTCCTCTGGTCTCAAACTTTTGATCCTCCTGCCTCCACCTCCTAAGCCACTGGGATTACAGGCGTGCGCCACCATGCCTGGCCTTAATTTTCATATTGTATGTGTAAGTGGAACAAATACATAAAAATACATTAGGCACTAGTCAGATGGAACCAGAAAAAATAAAATGGGTCTGTTATACAAGTAATAAACATTTTCCAGAATTTCTGTTATTTGAAGTCAATGGAGGAAATATTCTGAACAGGCTTAGTTCATTCGATTAATCAGGACTATTCATATTAAATAGAGTGCTTGGTAAGGCTACAGCACTTTGCTACACTGTTAGTGGGAATGCAGATTGGTACAGCCACCATGGAAATCAGTATGGAGGTTCCTCAGAAAACTAAAAACAGATCTACCATATGGTTGGGCTATCCCACTTCTGAGTTTATATCCAAAGGGAAAAAAATCAATATACCACAGAGGTACCTGTTTATACATGTTTACTTTGGTGCTATTTACAATATCCAAGATATGGAGTCAACCTAGGTGTCCATCCACAGATGAGTGCATAAGGAAATTGTGGTATATATACACCATGGAGTTTTATTCAGCCATAAAAAGGACAAAATCATGGCATTAGCTGGAAAATCAATGGAATTAGAGATCAATATTTTAAGTGAAATAAGCCAGACCCAAAAGATAAACATCATATGTGGATGTTAGACTTCAGTATATATTCATTATTAAAACATAGAGGTCATGCCAGGAGCGGTGGCACACGCCTGTAATCCCAGCAGCTCGGGAGGCGGAGGCAGGAGGATCACAAGTTCGAGACCAGAGGCAGTCTGAGTAACTTAGTGAGACCCTGTCTCAAAAAGTGAAAAAGAGAAAAAATGGGCTGGGGGCGCAGCTCAGTGGTCCAGCACTTGCAAAGCATGCAGGCGAGAGGCCCTGGGTTCAACCCCCAGTACCGGGAAAAAACAAACAAACAAACAAACAAAAATAGAGGTCGTGAAAGTAGATGAGACCCATGTAGGGAAAGATAATGGGCTACAGCTAAAGGGGAGGGATGAGAAGAAAGAGTAATGGGACAAAAGAAAGGAAATACCACGTATGTTACCCTTACAGCAAAATTGGGATGCACATACATAAATAGATATAATCACGGAAAAGACATGGTACTGGGAAGACCTTTGGTGAGGAGGGAAGGAGTGAGGGAAGGGGTCATGAAAGGGTAAGGGGGAAGTGAACATGAGCAACGTACAATGAAATGCATGTATGCAAATATCATAATAAATCCCCATAAGTTGTACATTAAAAGTTACCAGTAAAATTTTTAAAAAATAGAGTGCCTGGCAAATGTCACAACTTTGACTTCATTATAATCAGAACTGCCTATTTCCCTCAATACAATTTAAGCTCAAGAGAAGAAAAACAGAGTGTGTAAATTTTACCTAGTGTCTAACATAGGATTCTATATTTGGTTAACACACACACACACACACACACACACACACACACACACACATCATTTAACCAACTTATTTTAAATAGACTAGTAATAGACAATGTGATACTAAGCTACATTTTTATGTGTTTTTTTTTTGGGGGGGGTGGTTGTTTGCATTTCCTCCTTCAGTGATATAATTACACTATTTCTAGATTATCCAGAAACTTTCTTTCCTTTTCTTTCTTAATCAGGAAAAGCAAATTGAAACTAAATCCTAAATGAGGTTCCGCATAGTGAAGGACTGTAAGAAAACCCCTGGAGAAATCACCAGGCCAGTGGATAGGAGATTTGGATTGGGAAAAGACTCCTCTGTGAGTCTGAACGACACTCTGTCTCTTGTTCTGAGCTCTCCATTTCCAGGTGCCATTTCTCACATCCAGCCCCAAGACAAGTAGAGTTTCTCAGGGAATTTGAAGTGACAGCTCCGTGCTGATTAGCAGCCTCAGGACAGGGCATCTTCGGAATGAGATCAATGTCACAGTGCTTTTTCCTACAGCAGCCACAGAAGGAGAAAAAAAATAAAATCAGCAAATATTTCGCAACTTTGTTTATTAGAACAAAATGTAAGAGTCAGAAGTGTAGAGAAGGAGAAGAAAGTTTCATATCCTGCCCTTAGGAAAACTTTCGGCAAGGACAATGGGAGATGACCTTTTCTCTGCTCTAAATAGTGTGAAAGAAGACCTCGATATCCAAATCAAAATGCACCACCACTGGGAATTCCAAATATTCTAAAGTATAGAAGATATCGTTAGATTGTTGAGATTATTTCTGATTTCTTTTCTTCACAGTAGTTTCCACCTAATTGGTATCTTCAGGAAACAGCTCAGAATATTATCATATTTCTGCAGGTGTGCCCCAGGAATGGGCTTTTTCCACATGATTAGCCAAGTCACAGCAAAGTTTTATTTTTTTTACTTATTTTTAATATTTTAGCAATATGAGAAAAAGGCTGGGCAACATAGAGCAGACCTAAGTTAAAAGAAGGTGTATATCTATTTCCAATTCTTATTTCTCAATGTTATTGAAGGCCCTCCTCTACTTATTTCTGATTTTTATTTCTTCATGTTATTGCAGGTCTGCCTTTGCCCAGAACAAAAGCCCTTACCTAAAATTGGAAGCAATATGCTGGCTGAAAAAGAGATTTTTTCCCCCTTTTTTGTATTTCCTTAAAGTTACCAAGATTCCCTGGTAGCTTTTAGATCCCTAGAAATCTGTGAATAAAGAAATATATTCATCAATGCAAAATAATTTAGTGATTTGATTACCTTAATGTCTAATACAGATAGTGAGGTGGAGACCTGTATTTAAGATGGTTTACTAATGTGAGGAAGAAAAATGTTACTACTACCACACATACAGACAAATTATGGCAATATTGAAACAGTTAAGATTCCCCACTGAGATTTGATATTACCTCCTTCCAAAATCTTTCCATGATTTCTTAATAAAAAGAATTGAGTACTTGATCCTCTTATCCTTTAAATCTTTCTAAAAATAGTCATTTTCTTTAAGTTTAAAAATGTACAGCAGTATTACCTTCTTTTTCTGCACACACAAAAACACATACACACACAGAGTCCATGTACAGAAATGTGCTCATGGGGAGACATATTGTATGAGGTTATGACTTTTGCCAGAGGACATTTCTAATTACTCACACAACACGATAAATATGCATCTGTTTGGCCTCTCTTCTCTTTTCTAAGACCAAAAGGACATGGCAATTGTCCTTTACCTCTCGGGATCCTCCTGACAGAGCCTTCAGGCCTTGCCTGTCATATATGTTCAAAAAGGCACATTGAGCGCAGTGTGGTGGAGTATGTCTGTAATCCCAGCAACTCAAGAGGTGGAAGAATCAGAAGGATCACTGGGGTCAGAGGTAGCCTGTGTAACAGAGTGACATTGTCTCCAAATAAAAAGTGAAATATGAGCTGGGGTACAGCCCAGTGGTAGAACACTTGCAAAACATGCAACAGGCCTTGGGTTCAAACCCCTAGTACCATATCCCATGAATAAATATGAATAAGTGGAGGAGAGAATAAGTGAATAAAATCGTGACAAAAGTCTGTGCAGGCCTGATTCTGAAGACACATCACCTTTTGTGTGATACCCCTCATTCCCTGCCCCCACATGCTGTCCATCCCCCTTCCTCAGTCCACTCTAGTCATTTTGTTCCTTAGGATGAGCATGCTGGCCCCTGTTCTAACAGACAAGTGTGTATATGAGTACCTTGTGTCTAATAGAATATCTGTGCTTTCTTTCAAAGAAATATTAGAGGGATAGAGTTTGATGGCACTGAAGTCTAAAAAGCGGAAGGAGGATGCTGCCTGCAAGAAGCCAGAGCTTTGCTTGAGCAAAGAGTCTGCAGGAGCCCCAGGAGCTACAAGCAGAGTGCAGCCAAGGCAGCAGGGCTAGGGAGATGCAGTAGAAGATCATGACCTGGTAACTTTATATAGTACAGAAGAAAACAATTTAAGAATGGTGTTTTGCCAGATGCAGTGGTGCATGCCTATACTCCTGGTGACTTGGAGGCACAGGCAGGAGGATTATAAACTCAAGGCCAGAGGCAGCCTGTGTAACTTCCCCAGACCTGTCTCAAGATAAAAAAATAAACAAATATAAAAGGGTCTGGGGGTGCAGCTCAGTGGTAGAGCACTTGCAAAGTATCCATGAAGCCCTGTGTTCAGCCTCCCACTACTGAAAAAACAAAGAAGAGTGTTTTAGCAGCCCTTGTGGAAGTGTAATTGTATACTGTAGACTGGTGTGCATTTTTAAGTACATATTCCTATATGTTTTGATTTATGTACATAGTTGTGAGCCCAGCCCCACAATCAAGGCAGTTAACATGCCAATTGTCACCAAGAGTTTTCTGTGCCTCATGCCAGTTACCCACTCCTGTCCTCCCCTCTTTGTAGAGAGCTATTGATGTCTCTCTGTCTCAGTATAATGTTGAAATTTCCAGAATTTTATATACATGAAATGATACAGAATATGCTCTTTTTTTCATTTAGTCATTTCACTCTGCATTTAAAAATGGTAATTGTATATTTAGTAGTAATCATGATGGTCAATCACTCCATGAACTAGGTGCTAATATACATTGTTGTTGTTGTTAGGTGCCTTCCAGTCAATATCTGACTCACAGTGACCCTGCGTACAATGGGTGAAACACTATTGTCAGTGCTTCTCTACTGTTCATAGAGTTTTCAATGGTGGATGGATTTTTTGGGGGAAGGGGTTGCTGGGTCCTTCTCTTAAGCCTACAGCACCTGGTGTTGCCAGGTCGTCTCACATCCAAGTAGTAACCAGGCCCCACCCTGGTTAGCTTCCGAGATCTGATGGGATCAGACACCACAGTGCTATGGCTACAGGCAATATATATTGTACTTCATTAATTTTTTCTACAATGCTCAGGCAAACTGAATTATTACAATGGTCTTTAAAGTGGTCCTATGGAAATTGATTTGCTTCTGACAAGGACAATCACTCATTTCATAACAGAAGGTAATTCTTTTACTTACATAAGAGAAACAATGCATTGATCCTTTATTAAAACAAAGGGGATTTCAGTACAGTGGTGCTCAGCAACACCTTCACTTATTGGCAGGAAAGGCAGTTTAGTTTCTCCTTATTTTCAGTTCATTCTTACTTTCAGACAAGGAAAATGTATACTCCAGCCTTAACGTTCTGTATGAAGTGTCAATTCTAAAGTGTTTATTTTGTTTTCAGTGATGTTATTTCCTAACTGCCTATATAGTTGAAAATAATTTCAAACCCACGTCAGCACATTGGCTTCAGTCCCAAGACAAATAATAGTATTAAGAAAGGTATATGAAGCTTTCTCATAAAATATCCTAATTGATTGTGTTCTTTTTGCAAATAAGTGAAAAAAATATTGAGTATCAGCCAGGCATTTTGATGCATGCCTGTAATCCCAGGGACTCATGAGGCCGAGGCAGGAGGATTGCAAGTTTGAGACAAGAAGCAGTCTGCATAATTTAGTGAGATCCTGTCTCAAAAAAGTAAAAAAAATAGGCTGGGGGTACAGCTCAGTGGTCCAGCACTTGCAAAGCATGCAAGCATGAGGCCTTGGGTTCAACCCCTAGTACCGAAAAAAAAAAAAAAAAAAGAAAGAAAGGAAAGACAGAAAGAAAAAAAAAAAATTGAGTATCATATAGAGAGGAAAACTGAAGAGGAGCCAATAGAGATTTTAGAAAGTGATTTTTTTTTCCAGTACTTGAGGGTTGAACCCAGGATCTCACACATATTTTGCAAGTACTCTACCAGTGGGCTGCAAGTAGCCCACTTTTTATTTTTGGAGCCTGAGTCTCACTAGGTTACACAGGCTGCCTCTGGCCTCAAACTTGCAGTGTACCTGCCTCTGCCTCTCAGATTGCTGGGATTATCGGCGTGTACCACCATTCCTGGCATTGAAAGTAATTTTTTTAATAAAAAGGAAAAATATCTATATTACAGACTCCTAGGGTGTCATAAGGGGCTGGGATTTAGCTCAGTTGGTAGAGCGCTGCGCTGCAGTCTTTGAGGTCCTGAGTTCAATTCCCAGCACCGCAAAAATGGGAGAAGGGCCTGGCAATCCATTCCCAAGGCAATCCCGAAACAGTCAGCCATTGAAAACCCTATGAGGGTCGCTATGAGTGGGATATCAACTTGATGGCACCTAATAGTAATAATAAGGGTGTCATAATAATAACCTTTATTTTAATGACAGAGAAATTACTTTAACCTATTTTAAGTGATTTAACTTTCTGCATTGTAGTAAACAAGTGCCACATGTAAATAAAAGTGTCAAAGATAATACTAATCACACACCAAAAAATAAAATAAAATAATGAAAGTCTTCTAATAAAATAATAATAATAATAATAAAATAATAATAAAAAGTCTTCTAATGGTTCTGCCAGTACCCCTTCAGTCCACAGAGCCTGTTGACCACATTTCTATCAGCAAACCATAATGCTAGACATGGTGGATGAAGAAAGAATTTGTAGGGCACCATCCCTCCCCTGGAGGCAATGAATACTAACTGTGGAGTAAAGCCCACAGGTAATAGGTCACTGAGTGAGTTGGTGATGCAGAGAGCATTTTCAAAATCACAGGGAAGTAAATTCACTAAGTTACTAGAGGTGGGAATTGTGGGAGAAGCTTGGAAAGGAGGCTGGGGAATCAATCTGGAGGTGAATAGGACACAGAAAGAAAGGGGAAGGGTGGGCCAGTGAATGGTTCCAGAATAGTGTAATGGAGATACCTTGATGAGCAAGGCAAAGATAATCTCAGGAAACCACTGTCTCACAGGGGGCTGAGAGAGATGGCTGAGAAGCAGAGGGTAACAAACTGCACAGGGTTGGAAAACCAGCATGGGATGACCTAAACAGCCTGGCCTTTGGCAAGAGGTCTGGACAGTGCTGCCCTCTGAGTGCTTCAGACCATTCTGTAATCCCATTACGCTCTCTCCTTCCCCTTCCAACAGCCTTGTGAAAGCTCCACATTGGTACAGGAAAAAAGGGCGAACACTGACAAGAGGTGCAGTGATTGAAGCAGTTGGGTGCACGCCCACCGGTGGTGATGGGTGATTGTTAGATGCTGCCATTTGCCTTGGGGACCAGAATATTGAGTCTTTTTTTCTTGAGGTCAGTGCTCTAGTATAGAAGGAGCAGGTTCAGTTTGGCTGCCTATAACTGAGCCTCAGAAGGTCAGTACTTCATCAGAGGCCACATGACTAATAGACTCAGCACCTGAATTGACTTTTCCTGGCTGTCATTTCAGAGTTCTTTTTAGCAAACCAAGCAGCTATTGGATGCTGACCTTATGCCAAAGGCCGACAGAAGTCGAGTAAAGTACAATTTGGAATTCAATCAATATTAAAGGATGATGGTGACCTTTGGGAAATAGTATTCTGTGATGTCTTTTTAAATTGTGTTATTTGTACATAATACATACTCATCCTTTTTTTTTTTACCAATTCCAGACTAAAATGTTTATGCTGAATTTATTACATTTTAAAAATAAATACACGAAGACTTTAATTCTTTCTTTTTCTGATTCCATTTGCCATTGCCCAACAGAGTTGTTTAGTTCTGGGCAGTCACTCCAAAAGCAGCAAACACCTGGATCACTGGACGTGACGTGGCAGGATTGTGTGGCTTTATTCCCAAGACACAGAAGGTGCTTCTCCTCTGTGGGCACATGCCCAGCGATGCATGAGTGTCGCTGAAGAAAAGCAAATAGGTGTCTGAGTCCATGATAAGCCCATCCATTCCACTTACTAGAGGAGCCTCCTTCAGTATTAATTACTTGTGGTAGTGTTCTAACCCTGTCCTCTTTCAGCCACAATCAAGAAACCAGCCAACAGCAGTGAACAAAAGATCTAAAGTATGCTCTTTTATGCTAGCTAGTTCTTGACAAATGGTGTTTTAGAAACTCATTAGCAGCACATTTTCTCAAAGAAATAAGAGTTTCACACTTCCTTCCCTCTCTATTATGCTGTGATATTTCTATTTCTTTTCACTGATATCTCAGTGAATAAATTTATTACTAACCATTGTTTTGAGTCACTTCTGTGCAAATCTACTGAGGAATAACTAATTAGGAATCACACAAGTCAAACAGGAGGTGGTGGATATCAGTTTCATCTGTATAGACACCAGTGTGTTTCCCTTATAAGAAGCTTCTTGTTGGGCCGTCTTCTCTAATGCTTTTGATCAATTGATTTATTTAATATAAAAATTTTGGCAACCAAATACAAGTGCTCTATGGTGACATTTTGGTCAATGATGTATCACATAAATCATAGTGATTCCAAAAGATTAGAAGAAAGCTAAAAATTTCCTGTCATTTAGATGTTAAGAATGTCATGACCTCGTAGCATATGGTGCGCCTCAACTGTTTGGGGTGATGCTATGTAAACACACCCACTATACTGCTGGTACTATGAAAGTGTAGGACATAGAATTATCTGCACTTCATAATACTTGCTAATGGCTATAAACCTCTGTGTTATTGGTTTATGTATGTACTATTCTAGACATTTTCTAAGTATTTTAGATGTACTCCTTCTACTTAGTAAAAAGTTTAATGTGAAATGGATGGCTATGTTCCCCCAGTAGTAGTCTAATAAAGCTCCTGCTTATGGTGTCTCTTGCATCAGCAGGCCAAGTGGAGAGGCTGGTCTCTATCACGTGGGTCTGCATAAGCGTGTTGTAACCTGAGATCAGAAACACCCCACAAGAAGCAAAAATCCAATTAAAGGGAGTCTTTATTGAGCTGGTGGACATGGAGGACTAGTGTCTCTCCAAAACCCATGGCCCTGAGGAACTGTTGCTGGGGGCTTATAAAGGCAAATTTTGGCAAGCTTACAATCTCCAAGTGGTGTGATTTGTATACAATCTTTAAATTCCTGGTATGGTTTGTATAAGCAGTTGACATGAAAACAAAAACAAAAAAACAAGCAGTTCTATAACAATCACTCAGGTAGTAGTTCTATAGATTGTGCAAGCAGGGTGATACACAAACAGAACAGGTGGTTAACAGGCAATCAATCAACAGCTAAGAATTAACAATTAATCAGGCAGCCAGGCAGTTAAAATCAGACAGTTAAAAAAATTCTTCCAGTATTTAGTTTCTCAAAAGGAGGGGAGGGCTACCTCAGATGGCCATGGTCCTGACAACTCAGTGGCCTCGTTACAAGTGCACTCCTGGAGGCTCACTTTGGACTTGCCCAAAATGGCATTTTTCAGAATGTACCTCAGCCATTAAGCAATGCATGACTATACCGAATAGCCTTCTTTATCCTTCTTTCTGTATCTTCTAATTTTTGTGTATGTGGTGCTGAGGATTGAGACCAGGGCCTTGAGCATGCTAGGCAAGTGCTTTCCTGCTGGAGCTACATCTCAGCCCCCCAGCTATCTATCTTAAAGAGAAAAAATTCAATTCCTTCCTCTGTGAAGTTCTCAGACAATATTGCTCCTTAGCAATGAGAGATGTTATATATTAGGTTCTTGAATTTGAACATTAAGGAAATCCTGTAGTTTGATATTAAGGGAAAATCCAGCAGATGTGATATGCAAATCTGTGGAATCTGTGGACAACAGCCAGTTGTCATTATTTTGAACATAAACAAAAAAGAGAGGATTTTGTAGGTTTTGCTTTTGTTTTTGTTTTGTTATGTTTTGTTTTACTTCCACCCAGAATCCTGGATTGCGCTCAGAAACTAAGAGGCTTCTTATTCCTCCAGCTGCCATCTCAAATTTGCTGTTTCCTTAGATCCCGTTCACTATCAGCAGTCTTATTTTTACTTCCCTGGAAACATTATGTGCTCCGTGGATTTTTTTCCCACATGTATTCGGTGACTAATTCCAGCATATGCGCTGACTGTTACTGCATGTGGCCATGGGCCGGATGCCACTCTGGGCACTGAAGCTGCAGAATCAGAAGGTATGAAACCAGTCATGGGGCTGGAGGTGTGCAGGGAGGGAGTGAGCGACCCACCAAGCCTGGGGTGGAAATCACCCTGGAAAGCTGTGCGGAGCTCAGCATCAAGGCAGGGACACAGAAAAGGACAGAAAGGAGGCTTCCCAGGGGAGATAGGCAGCTGGGGTTAGGAGAACAGGAGAAAGAGATGAAGGTTGCTTATCAAAGGATATAATGCCTTCGCAGAGACTCAAATCAAAGGGACTTAGCCCAGTAGTCAGGAACAAATGACTTTTTCAGCAGACACAATAGAATATAAAAGGATGTCCAAAGTTGCTGTGCTCATTTGGGGAACATGGTGGCCTGTAATAGTTGGAGCATGTGTAAGGCGAAGTAAGAGGCAAAAGCATATGGCAGGTGCCCAGCGATAAAGACAGGGAAAGCTGCCACCTGGTGGGTCCTGTTTTCAGATGAGTGGCCACTGCTCATAGGCCCACTCAGGGCATCTCCCTTCTGGCAGAACTCAGCAAGTGCACAGACACTCCTGACAAAGAGGCAGAGGGCATCGGAGAGAGGAGAGAGGGCTGAGCAGGCAGTGGAACCTGCAAGAGCAGAGCAGGGGACCTCGTGTGTAGGAGGAGGACTCCCTTTCATTTACACACACAGGCTCACCCGGCCACTTTTACTGCAAGCTGACCGTCAGTCAGTGACAGGGTGAGGCCTGCAACCCAGTGCTCTGGGGAGATTGTCGGCAGGGCCCTTGTTTTCCTCTGTCTTGATACCCTGTGAACCCACCTTGCCCACACGCACGCCCTCTTCTGCTCCGATTTGAGCTGTGTGAGGTGAGGGCTCTGTCCACCTTAGAAGGTGAGCACAGCCCTTGCCCACAGCAGGCATTCTGATGGCACTCCAGGGCATTGTTGACAGGACCCAGGGTGTCAGGAAACTGAAAGGCAATCTACCTACTGGCCACTATGCTTGCCATGATGAGGGGCAAGGCAGTGCCAGGCAGGGGAGACAGGGAAGGTATAGGAGCAGAAAACACCACCTGAACGCTGGAGCTGGAGAGAGGCAGAGCAGATGACAAGTGGCAACTTGGACAATACATATAAAGAGCAAGGGTGAAGGAATTGCTTCTGTGGGAGGCAGAATGAGAGACTATGTTAGAGAGTCCAAAGGGACAGACCCTGAAGGGGGTGGAGGAGGGGAGGAAGTGGAGCCACGCCCCCAGTCCCAGGTCAGCACCAGGTGCTATGTTTCTGTCCACATGCCCATGCTTCCCCACAGCTCGATGGCCAGTCCAGTAGTCAGCCTCTAACAGGGGTTTAGGAAACTCCACACAGAGCAATAAAGCTTCCTGCATTGTGATCTGGAGCCACTCTATCAAGCTGTCTTTCCTATCTGGAGAGTCCAGTGCAAGACTACCTATGTCCTAGACTGTCAAGGTAGCCATAGCAGTGGAAAGTCAGAAAAGCTGAGTCATTGATCTTGTTTCTCTATCAGAGGGCAGGTATGAATACAGATTTATAATATGAACTTGTAAATCTTATGATCAAATTTAAAAGAAAAAATTTGTCCTTCACAGGCATGAAATTTGCTGACAAGAAATAAGCAGAAGCTTAAAAAAATCAGATCATAAGCTCTAAGCTTTCTGAAGTGGTTAAATTTCAAAAAGAGTTATATATGAAGCTATTTAAAAACATTTGCTTTATATCTCAATCTTTTTTCCCCTTTATGTTGCCCTGATTTCTGTGCAAAATATGACAGAATGGATCATCAAACTCTCAAAAGCATCATTAAGTAAAATAAGACAAGGTTTATCAGATTTAGTGCTTAATAATATATTGCTATAAATACAATATACAGTGCATATACACATAACATTCACCAGATGGAACATACAGCAACCAAATTGAATATATTTGTGAACAGCAAATATCAAATATGCAAGTTCAAACTGAAAGTGAAGAAAATTAGAACAAGTGTTCAGGAGCCACAATATGACCTTGAGTATATCCCACCTGAGTTCAGAGAACACCTCAACAGCATGTATAATGCCTTAGGCATTAATGATTGAAGATGAGCAAATTATGGCAGGACATTAAAGATATCGTTCATGGGGAAAATAAAAGGCTATTTAAGAAAAAGAAGGAAAAAAAAAGACCCAATTACATGTCAAAAGAGACTCTGAAACTTGTCCTTGAACATTGAGCAGCTAAAGTAAAATGGAGACATGATGAAGGTAAGGAACTGAACAGAAGATTTCAAAGAGCAGCTCGAGAAGATAAAAATTGAATATTATTGTAATGACATATGAAAGAGCTGGAGACAGAAAACCAAAAAGGGAAGAACAGGCTTTGTTTTCCTGAAGCTTAAAGAATTGAAGAAAAAATTCAAGCCTTGAGTGGCAAGCGTGAAGGATTCTATGGGGAAAATATTAAACCACACAGGAAACATCAAAAGAAGATGGAAGCCAGGCATGGTGGCACATGCCTGTAATCCCAGAGGCTCAGGAGGCGGAGATAAGAGGATTGTAAATTCAAGACCAGAGGCAGTCTGTATAATTTAGCGAGACCCTGTCTCAAAAAGTTAACAAGAAATGGTCTTGGCATGCAGCTCAGTGGTCCAGCATTTACAAAGCATGCAATAGCAAGGCCGTGGGTTCAACTCCAGTACTGGGGGAAAAAAAAAAAGGAAGATGGTAGAAACACACAGAGTCATTATACCAAAAAGAATTGATGAATGACCAACCATTTCAAGATGTTCCATATGATCAGGAACCAACGGTACAGAAAGAAGAAGTAGAAGCTGCCTTGAAGTTATTGTTGAAACACCAGACTCCAAAAAATTGATGGAGTACCAATAGAGATGTTTCAACAAACTGAAGCAGTACTGGAGGTGCCCACTTGTTTATGCCAACAGGTTTGGAAAACAGCTACCTGGCCAACTGACTGGAAGAGGTACATATTTATACCTATTCTCAAGGAAAGGGATCAAATTGAATGGGGGGGTTATCAAACAATATCATTAATGTCATACATAAGCAAATTTTTGCAAAAGATCATTCAAAAGTGACTGTAGCAGTATATAGATAGGGAACTGCCAGGAATCAAGCCAAATTCAGAAGAAGATGTGGAACCTGGGACATCATATTGATGTCAGATGGTTATTAGCCAAAAGTAGAGAATACCGAAAAGATGTCTATATGTTTTATTTACTATGCAAAGGCGTTTGAGTATGTGGATCATAACAAATTATGGATTACATTGTGAAGAAAGGTAATACCACAGCACTTATGAGGCACTTATGAGGAACCTGTACATGAACCAGGAGGCATTCATTCCAACAGAACAAGAAAACACTGCCTGGTTTAATAGTACAACAAGGTATGGATCAAGGCTGTACCCTTTCACCATACTTTTTGATCTCTATGCTGAGAAAATAATCTGAGAAACTGGACTTTATGAGTAAGAACATGGATTGGAGGAAGACTCACTTACAATCTGCAATATGCAGATGGCACAACTTTATCTGCTGAAAGTGAGGAGGATTTGAAACACTTACTGATGAAGACGAAAGAACACAGCATTCAGTATGGTTTATTCCTCAACATCAACAAAACAAAAACCCTTACACCTGGGTCAGTAAGCAACTTCGTGATAAATGGAGAAAAGATTGAGGTTGTCCAAGATTTTACTTCACTGATTCTCCATTCAACAGCCATGGAAGCAGCAGTCAAAAAATCAAAAGTGCAATGCCTTGAGAAAAACTATTGCAAAAGACCTCTTTAAAGTGTTGAAAAGTAAAGATGTCACATTGAAGACGAACATGTGCCTGACTCATGCCATGGTATTTTCACTCATATCATATGGTTGTGAAAGCTGGACATTGAATAAAGTAGACAGGAGAAGAATTGATGCATTTAAATTATGGTGCTAGAGATGAATATTGAATACACTGTAGACTGCCTAAAGAACCAATGGATATGTCCTAGAAGAAGTACAACACAGCTGTCCCTGGAAGCAAGGACAGCTAGACTGAGTCTTATATATTTTGGACATATACTCAGGAGGGACCAATCCATGGAGAAGGGTATCATGTGTGGGATAGTGGCTGGTCAACGAAAAAAGGAAGACCATCAACCAGATGAATTGAAATATTATCTGCAACAATGGGCTTTAACATAAAAAAAAGATTGTATGCCTGGCACAGACTCTGGGAATGTTTTGTTCTGTTGTACATCAGGTTGTTATGAATTGGGCTTGACTCGTGGCACCAAACAACAATAATAGATGTATATTCATATTTCCAAAATAATTTGTTTTTTGTATACTAGGCTTGGGGCTGGGGTTTAACTTAGTTGGTAGAGTGATGCTCTGAGCTTCCTGAGGCCCTCAGTTTGATTCCTAGCACTATAAAAATGGGATAAGGATGCAACAATCCACTCTTAAAACAATCCTGAAAACCAATCTGGCATTTAAAACCATGTGAGGGTCACTAGAGTCAGAGCCAACTCAACAGCAGCTAACAACAACAACATAATAGGCTAACCATCAGATCTTTTGGGAGGGTCCATCCTTCCATTCCACCTGGTAAATCATCAGTTTATTTTTGGTTCCATTAAAACTACTAAGAACCATGAAATTGGACTAAAGAAGAACATACCTCCTTTTTTTTTTATGAGCCACTGAAGGTGGAAAAAATAGAAGGTGTCAACTTGAAAAAGTCTGATTGCCTTGGTTTACAACTGAGGGGGAAGGAGGTGCTAATCATTTGTCTAAATACTATTGCAAAGGAGTGGCAAGACCCCTGCATTGTCACTAGCATGAAAAAGATTTGAAAATAAAAGTGATTGTAAAAGTATGAGCCTTCATCCACAGACAAGTTTCTGCTTGTTTGGTTATTTAGTTTTTAACTGCAAACTGAAGAAGATAAACAAAAGAGGCATAGCATGGGAAATGTAAGTAACAACGTAATCCATTGAAAATTCTGCATTTCAGATTCATTATAACCCGATGAGGGTTGGGATTTAGCTCAGGTGGTAGAGCACTGCGCTGCAGTCTCTGAGGTCCTGAGTTCAATTCCCAGCACCGCAAAAATGGGAGAAGGACCTGGCAATCCCCTCCCAAGGCAATCCCGAAACAGCCATTGAAAACCCTATGAGGGTTGCTATGAGTTGGATACTGACTTGACGGCACCTAACAACAACAACAAATAACCTGATGACCATTAGATAGGCCTCAGAGAAGGGTTGAGCTTCAGTCCCTCGGACATAGAATGTGCTCAATAAATATTTACTGAGCACTCTCCTCTTCTCTGCGTCCATCGAAGGAAGAACATGTAAAATAAGCTTTCACTACAATTAACTGTACAGTTTTTGCTCTTAGATGAAAGACCATGCTTGGTTTTAGAACCTATGTGTGTGTGCTACTAAATTAAAAATGCATTAAATACATTGTAAGATCACTGGGCAATCTAAAAATATTTGGTGGCTTTACATATTAGGCAATCAGTTTTAGACCACTCATTCCAAAACAAGCAAAGCAGAGATCATTTCCTTAAGGAAGGATGAGATGGTGATAATACTTGTATTCAGCCTATCCTTCTACAGCAGTACTGTGTGATTTAATGTGCATCCTAAATCCAGCTGGTATGCTTAGAACCATGGAGCTCATCTATTTCCACCACTGACTCCAGGTAACTTGGTTCAGTACCAAGTACTGGGGTTATACCCAGGAATCTGAACTCTTCATAGAAGCTGTAGGTAGAGGTGGAGCCAGTGTTTTGTGACTTGGCCAGCAGTTCCCAAATATATCTGCATATTCAGGCTTTCTGGGGAACTTTCTATGAATTCCAGTGTTTGATCCCTGTACCCTAAAGTGCTAACTGAATTGCTTCAGTGTATTTTGAAAGACTCTCAGGTTATTCCTAGGCACAGTCAGGTGAAGGAGTCAGGAGCACTAGGATGCTGAGGTGAAGAATCTTCACCAAGCTGGGTGTGGTGCACACACCTGTAAACCCAGCCACTCTGGAGACAGAGACAGGGGGATCACAGATTCGAGGCCAGAGGCAGCCTGTGTCCTTAGAGAAACTCTGTCTCAATTTAAAAAATATAAAAGGGAATAGGGCTGCAGTTCAGTGGCAGTGCTTGAAAGTATGAATGAGGCCCTGGCTTCACCCTCACAGTACCACAAAAACAAATAAAATAATCAGAGGACGTCAGCTTTCAGATGTGACCCCACTGCTTAGTGCTTAGATCCTAGTTAGGAACCATCATTTTTACTACCTTGGCATGAGAAATCACCAACAGCAGCAGATATAGTTCAGGTACTTTTGTGCTTTACATTAGAAATAATTTTATTTAGTCTACCCAGCTACTGCTCATGTGTCTGTCAGCTTGTTGTGCTGTGGGGGTTTTGTGCTGCTGTGATACTGAAAGGTATGCCACCAGTATTTCAGAGTCACTCATGGTGGAAAGGTTTCGGCTGAGCTTCTAGACTAAAACTAGGGAGAAGGACCCAGCAGCCGACCTCCCAAACAATTAACCATTGAAAAGCCTATGAACAGCAGAGAAGCACTGTCAAATATAGTCCTGGAAAATGAACCTCTCAGGCTGGAAGGCATTCAGGAAATAACTGGGGAAGAGTTACCTCCTCAGAGTAGAGTGGACCTTAATGACAGGTATGGAGGAAAGCCTGTGAGACCTCCTTTTGCTGATGTGGCATGACTCAAAATGGAAAGAAACAGTGACTGCAACATTGGGCTCAAACATGAAAAGATCATGTACATGGCACAGTGCTGGGTAGTTGTTTGTTCTGTTCTACTCAGCATTGCTGAGTCAGATCCGACTCCACAGCACCCACATCACCATCCAACCACAGTTTTTGGAGAGATATAGAAATCTACATTTTCGACATGCATGCCAAGTCACTGCTGTATATATATTATCCTGAGAGCCATTTCCTCCTAATCCTTTTTTTCCCCTTCTTATACAGCCAATGTATGTTCTACTTCAGTGTGACCTTTAAAAAACTTGAGTCCGAGAACACACTGCCTTTAGCTCTCTGTGGCTCCCTGTTCCCTTCTGATAAAGGGCTTTGTACTATTCTCAGTATGGTTATGAGGATTAGAGGCAAGCATCTGCAAGTGTCTTAACCCCAGGAATTGTCAAGTTTGAGCCCGAAAGGCCAATTTTCCAGGCTCACTTAGCGCAGCTGTGTCCCTACCTCCCACACAGGCACACGCGCACATGTGCACACACACGCACGTGCAAGTACACAAATTCTAAACCTGCAGAACCGCATATGCTCCTTACGGCCCTGGACCTTCGCATCTGTCTCTCCCTGGGCTTGAAATCCTTTCTCTCTGCTTGCCCTATTGACCTCCAGGCATCAGGTTTTTTGTCAACATTGAGCCACGTGTGGCAACCCAGCCCTCTCCACGTCCTCTGAGTGCTGCAGCCCTGGTCCCGTGGAATGCGGAAGTGGAGACCAGGGACAGGAGCCAGGGGTGGCGCTGCGTGTGCTGTGCGTGTGCATGTGCACCTGTGTGTGTTTCACACGTGATGCCTGTGGAGGGCCCTGGTTGATGAAAGCGGAAAGCCTACCTTGGGAGAAGATCAATCTTCATCAATCTACTTTAAAGGTAATCAAAGATTTCCCTAAATGAACAACCCCTCTTGCCAGACAAATGACTCTTCAATGTCTAGAGCTGCATGGTGGCGTAGGTAATGCGGCTTTGCCCTGGCGTGGCATCCTTCCTGTTTGCTGGAGAATCATTCCGCTCCTAATGATGTCACGGCGGTGGGTCACCAGGGCCGGGTGGCTGTGGATTGTGCACGTTGCTCTTTCTAAAGCTAATACTAGGTTAAAAATGGAGCGACCCAGGCAAGGCGGTCACACAATGCTAGACACCAGTTTTAAACAATCTTTGCGACTAACAAAGTACCCTCTTCTACAAATAAAGAACCAGAGCCATTGTGCTAGTGGTCTCTTGGGAAAAAGTCATGCTACTCCAGGCCATCTGCACCCTACCTAAATAAGAAGAAAACTTTTTGGATAAAGACATTTTCATTGAGGAAGGGGGATGAAAAAATGTTGCCTGCGATCATAGACCAATGCAAGTATTACTCAATCCAGATGTCTGAATCCAGATGTCTAGGGAGGCTGGACAGTGGAAGTTTTCAATTTTTTCTTTTCTTTTCTTTCTTTTCCTTTTTTGGTGCTGGGGATTGAACCCATGGCCTCATCCATGATATGCAAGTGCTGTACCACTGAGCTGCCTCCTCAGGCCCTTGCAAGTGAGTTTTGAATGTTTAAAACTGTGGCCTACATAGCCCCCTTAGCCATCTCTCCGTGTCTCTCATTATCCTTGTACTACTGAGTTGTGGTAGTAATACTAGTATGGCAGCTTGAATGTTAGAAGAGTAGTTGCTCCAGTCCCCCTACATACTCTGAAATTTCTTCTCTAAATAGTGAAGAAAGTACATTTTTTCCCAATCTACTGCAATTTAGTAAAGTACTGTTATTCCTTGGAATCCTCTGAAAAAGATGTAACCAAATAGGAAAGTAAATATAAAACATATAAAAGAGAAACAAGAATTTAATATTTTATGGTGTGGCTCTGGGTTTTCACACTGGCTATTCCAATCTAAACGCTGATCCTTCCTTTGGACAGGAAATGTTCAATGTCATGTAATCCTGGGTCTCCCAAAGACACAAGATGGGACCATCTAAGGCTGGGGAAGATATGGCCAGGGACATGGGGAGGGACTACTAATGGATATGGAGATTTTGGGGGAGTGAAAAAACATCTTAACATTGTACTGTATGTTACAGTTGTGTAAATATACTAACATCTATTGCATTGTATACTTTAAATGGTTGAATAGTATGGTATGTGAATTATATCTCAGTAAAGCTGTTATTTTTAAAGTAGAAGATACTTTTGAGGTCTATGTTCACAGATGACAAAGAAATTAGACAGAGATAGATATTATTCATGCTTCTGAGATACTCCAGTAACATTTCTTAACCATAATTTTTAATAAATATTAACAACTATTTGCTATACCTCATCTGAGAAGCTGCCTGCAAATTGTAATTGACTTCATTTAGCTATTGCTCCTTTGTGATGGAAAATAATTACATATAATAGAAATTTCCCTTATCTCTAAGTCACCCAAGATTTGAAACCAGTGGAAAGAAGTGGTTTTGTTTAATAGAAGCGGCTGTTTGGATAGCAATGATCAGTTACTCATTTTTATGGGAAGATAGTTCCATCTACTTCCATATGTGAGTGTTCTCTTTTAACCAAATTTATTGTTTGATTACAGTAATGCCATTTACCATTATTTCAAAATTGTGGATTGATTGTAAACAACAGCAGTTTTTAATGAGCTCACATAAATGATAGGCTTTGCCATTAATTAAATGTTGCTACATTCTTTTCTTTCTTTGCATATGCCTGCTTCATGGTGCCAAGTGATGGTAATCTGTTATTAAACAACAGTAAGTACAAAAGAGTGATAGTGATAAATGGTTTTATAGAAATTCTCAGTATTATACTGTCACTTGTATGTGACTCAAGTGATTTTGTGTGAAGCATAAATATGGTAAAATGGGATTTGTTATTCCATGTTTTAATTAAACATAGAATGAAAGACCAAAGAGAAGGGAATGTTTGGTGGGGTCTGGTCCTCTGAGTTATTGGCTTGTTTTATGGTATGACTTAAGAAGCAGCATATAGTTTGTTTACTTTTGTTGTTTGTCTGACATGTATCAGTGTGAAGTTCAGTGTCATTCAAGTTGTTTGATTAATGGCAAGTTAATTAACCTCTCTTAGACAGTTTCCAAAGATGAAAAAATAGCGCTAAAGCACTAATATACTGGAGTTGTGATAAAGATTGGGCTGGGATTTAGCTCAGTTGGTAGAGTGCCGCACTGCAGTCTCTGAGGTCCCGAGTTCAATTCCCAGCACCGCAAAAATGGGAGAAGGGCCTGGCAATCCACTCCCAAGGCAATCCCGAAGCACTCAGCCGTTGAAAACCCTATGAGGGTCACTATGAGTCGGATACCGACTCGACGGCACCTAACAACAACAACAACACATATTGTTTCCAGTGAAGTGAGTTATAGTGTATCATAGATGTCCATAATGTGAGTTTTAGTTAATTTGAAGCTTCTCTCAGGCATGTTTTCTTGCTGTCCTGTAGTTCACTATGTTTTTGAAAGCCCATTATTACATCTTCTCTCCTTGGAGTGTTGGACTCACTATAGTTCTTAAGGCTCCTGTGAAATGTGAAGTACACACAACAATACACTGCTGGTGATGGTGTAAGTTGACATGTATTTTCTGGAACATGATTTGGCCATAAAGATGTTCAGAATTTTTGAATAAGAAGCTTTCTTATAAATGACTAGCCTAGGATATAATATGGCATATAGATAAACATCAGGCATAAATATATCCATCAGAGCATGATTTATAATATGAAATGTAGGTGTAGATGGATACCCAACTACAGGAGACAGTTTTCTGTCATTGTGATAAAATACCTGAGATAATCAATTTAAAAGGAGGAAAGGTTTATTCTGCTCATAGGTTCAGAGGTTACAGTCCATGATCAGTTGGCTATGTTGCTTGGGGCCTGTGGTAGCACAGTACATCATAGCGTGGGGGAAAAATGAAAATATTGAGACGTTTGTAAAAAGTTTTAAGTAAAAACTAAAATGTATTTCATTTAAACTATACTTGTTAAAACTTAATGTTCCTAATTATAGACTTGCTTGTTAGAATTTATCTTGCTATTTATAAAGGAATCTTACTCATTTTCCAACCCTGCTTCCTCTGACAGCTTATCTCACATTCTGACCCTGCTAGTCCTCTCTCCCTGTCTGCCCTTGCCCACCTGTAACCCTGGCAACTATCTTAGTCTGATTTAAAATATTGCTTAACCCTATAGGTGGTCACATAGACCTTAGATATATGATTGGTCCAAATAAGGCATAACAGTCTCCACTCTGAGAGTCACTTCCCCTCTCCTCACTCCTTATCTGCCTATTTCCATAACAATCTCTACCCTATGAGTCACCTCCCATCTCCATTCTTGCTGTATATGTAAAACTTATCCTATATTCCACATTATGAGTCACCTCCTGTCTCCTTACTCCTTATCTGCCTATTTCTATGACAACCTTCACCCTGCTTAAAGCTATGTAACACCAGGAGAACAAAGACTCAGGATCAGTCCTGAGAGGACACATTTCCTCTGGCTGATCTTGCTTTAGCAATAAATTTATTATTTTGCCCAATACCTAAGTCTCTCGAAGTACTGTCAGTTTTCTCATACCACTTCGATAGCAGAACATGTGAAAAAGTGGGCCTCTTCACCTCAGGGTAGTTAAGCAAAGAGAGGCAGAAACTTGGGTCCAAAGCTGTCCTTCAAGTACACGCCCCAGTGATTCAATTTCCTTACACTAGACCCAGTCTCCCAAAGGTTCTGCCACCTCACAATAACACCAAAGGCTAGTGCACCAGTCTTTAGCACATAGACCCTTTGAGACTATTCCAGATCCAAATTATAACAGAAGAATTAAGTAAGTTTTGATTTATCATTTAGCAGCTATAGTCTCCCTAGCTCTGTGCCTCTCTTCACAGTCTGAGCCAAAGCCTGAAAGAAGATATATGTAGAAAACCACATTTGCCTTTGGTTGGTGCAAGTAGGTGACCACAAATCAACAAGGTGTTAAGCACCCATGGATAAAATTCTTATCATAGTTATTTAATTATTCCCTTCCAATACTCCATCTATTGCAAAGCTTCAGAAATAGTGGAAATACTTGTATCTGTATATCTATATCTATATTTGTTAACTATATCTATATTTATATGTGTATACAGAAAGGGCTAAGACTTAGTTCAGTTGGTAGAGTGCTGCTCTGCACTTTCTGAGGACCCAAGTTTGTTCCCCAGCACTGCAAAAATGAGAGAAGTATGTGGCAGTCCACGCCCAAAACAATTCTGAAACAATTGGCCATTGAAAATCCTATGAGGGTAGGTAAGAATCATGCCTCTCAATGGCAATTAACAACAACACACCAAGAAGTAGCACATCTGTCTTTAGTATACATATAAACAAAACCTTCCATTTGATTTTATATGATAAAAATGTCATGAGATTTTTATTCACAAATGTATTTCCAGCATCTGTAAGGGAAAATGCTCTGGGCCTTCACAAAGACTTTGTGTTGAGATGTGGCTTTTTGATGCCCGGCAGACGGCAGGGAAGCTGTGTGAGTTGAGCCTTTTTGAAGATGCCAGTCCACAGGCTGTCCATTCGAAATACATGACACCCATGGCAAAGGGTGCTCGCTCTCCCAGGCTGTCCAGACACACAGGAGACTTGCTCGGATTCACTGTGACGAGAATCTTAACTACAGGGAGCTACAGGAAAATATGCTTCTTCCTGTGGGTATCTTCATAACAATAGATACTTCCACCATTACCCTCATTGTACCTAAATGTAACCTTATGAATGGGAAGAAGAAAAGGTAAAATCATTTACATGGAAGTTGATTTTCTTCCCCTGGCATTTTTGTTTACATATACATTTTAATCCAAAGGTAGGCACATAAACCATTACCCATTAGAGCCTTTCTGAGAATTCATTTTAGAAAGTCAGCTTCATGACAGCTATAAATACACATCAAATATTCTGGGCAAATAAATTTCCTTGGTGTCAATTAAATAATACTCCAATGTTAATTTATATTATAGACTTAATTCTACCAATTCAGTATACTTTTATAAATAAATAGGGAGGTTATTTTTTACTTTGTTTTTATATTATTTCTGTAAATTTGTTTATTGGCATGTATTAAAGTATAAATTTATGACAAAAATCCCAGTATGATGAAATTGTATGCAGACATGAAATCACCTATAATAAATGAAAATAGCACTCATATTTTATGTGCAACATAATGTAAACTATATGAAATACATTGAACACACACTGAAAATGTTATAAGTAAAACCACAAAAATAATAGGTATTAAGCTTTCATGATAAAATCATGTTTTTACCTTCCTATCAATATTTCCCTTCACTTTCCTTAATTCTTACAACTTATATGTGGCAAGAAAAGTCACATAAAATATTGATTACTTTTTTATTTATGTTATGAGAGTTAAGCATTACTTCATATGTGAAAAAATATGAGTTCAGTATGGGAGGAATGTTGGGGCTCAAGGAAGGTTCCTTTCTTCTGATTATATATGAAGATAATTGGAATTGATTCTTCAAATATATATCTTCCAGAATTTTCCATAATTCTTGAAATTTCACCACTAGGAATTTTCTCATTTGGGTCTTGGTATTCTATGATAATTCAGTTATCCTGGAAGGAACTATGAGTAGGAGGAGAGGTCAGGAATTTCTAGTTAATTCCTGGCACAGGGAATGAGTTCTTAGTCAGGTGAGAAAGTGTCTGACCAGATATCCTTCCATGTCTGGCTGTCAAAAAGCTTGGCTGTCAGAAATCAATGTAGCTGATATTCAGTAGACTCTGGGATGTTTGAAGATTGCCTCTTCCTTATGAGTATTCCTCAACTGGACAAACACATTCCAGATTATCACTTGGAGAGCTCTTTCATTGACTTAAATCCTTGCTGCCTGCTAAAATTCAATTACTCCTCTGAAGTTTCTCATAAGCTGATCACCAGGTCAGACATATTTGAGGGCAAATGAATTGTAACAGAGTAATACTGGCCTGAATTGTTGATGGGCCCTGGCCAGTCAGGGCATGAGGACCAACCAAACACACTTTCAGTCCTCCTGGAATTCCTTCATGTGCAGATGCCAGCAAAGGGGCTTACTAACTTTAGAATGACTACTATAATTTACAGTTGGTCCTTGCCTATAGTGATTCTAATGGCCATGACAAACCTATAGGACAACTTACTAGCAGAAGTAGTAGGTTGAATATTTTTATATCACCACCATAGAGACCAAGGTATCGGGAGTTTGGACATGTATCCAGGTATTATATTTACATCTCCTGCTAAGCACCAAGAAGAGAGAAAAGAAAATAGATGAAACCAACTATTCCAAAAACAATTGCTGTTCTCCAGGACTCTGTGTGTTGGTTATGGCACCAGAAGCCAAGTAGGGAGAGCCCTTGTCCACTAATCCCCACCTCCTGAGGTCAACTGGGCACAGCACTGATGCAAAGTAATGCTAAAATCTGTGTAGCTTTTCCTGGCTCCTGGCTCCTCCTTCCTTCCAACACTAGGAGGGAAATGTACCAACATGGAGACATCAAGAGCATTCCTCCCATTGGGAGTCCCTAGTGGGACTTTGGGGAAAAAAAGAAGGAAATAATTTAGAATACTTTAGTTTAGTTCCATTTCCTTGCATTTCTGCTGATATTTATTGCTGAAAATTGGGGAAGATTGTTATTTTTCAAGCTAAAATTCAGTATTCAAGTTAGTAGTCTCCTTCCCAAACAATGCATTATTACGGAAAATACCTACACAATGTTTGTGTATATATGTGATTTGTAGCTCTCTGTATCTATGTCTTCTCCTATGTCTGTCCACTTTGTTTTCTATTCAAGTCCATATCTAAGTGTACTATGAGAGACGGTTAACTAGCATGGTTAAGAGAAGGCTTTAAAGCCAAATTCCCAGATTTTTAATTCAAGATCCATGATTTATCCCCCATGTGTTTGTCAGCTTGTCCTGCTGTGGGGGCTTGTATGTTGCTATGATGCTGAAAGCTATGTCACTGCTATTTCAGGTACAAGCAGGGCCACCCTTGGGGAAGAGGTTTCATCTGGGCATCCAGATTAAGACAGACTAGGGAGAAGGACCTGACAGCCCACTCCCAAAACAGTTAGCCATTGAAAACCCTATGAATAGCAGAGAAGCACTGTCAAATATAGTGCCAGAAAATGAGCCCCCAGGTTGGAAGACATTCAAAAGATGACTGGGAAAGGGTTGTCTCCTCAAAGTGGAGTGGACTTTCATGACTGGAATGGAGTAAAGCCCGTGGGACCTCCTTTTGCTGATGAGGCATGAGTCAAAATTAGAAGACACATAGTGTCTTCAACATTGGACTCAAACATGTTCATGGCCCAGTGTCAGGTAGTTTTTATATCTGTTGTACATTAGGATGCTGAGTCAGATCTGACTTGACAGCATGGAACAACAACAGGATCCATGAATAACAGACTGCTTAAAATGAGGACTGCACTATAGCAAATGTGTATTAACTGTTAGTATCATTATTATTATAAATGTCTATACCTTTTTGGTGGTAAGCATTATTTTTTTTTACTTAAGATAAACACATGTCTGCATTCACCCATTGTAGAATAGGAACAATTGTCACACATGCAATCACTCTGACCTGCGACTTGAGGAGTTGAACTTTCTGAATAAAAATTTAGAAAGCATATTTAAATCTACTGTTGGTTTACTTCTTTATTAGATGGCCTTTATTAGATGGCCTGTCACAGTTCCAACTGTTGTGAAAGTTGGCTACTACCTATCTACCAACAATCATTCAGTGCCACCATATGTCAAGGTGATATATGTAATGTACAATGCCTTTTTAGTCAGACCACCCAAACACTATGCCCGTTATGAAAAATCAGTTATTCAAGCAGGTGACTGTATAGCCCTCAGTGGGGTGTGCTCTGGGATGCCATGAGACACAGGTAACACATGCTACCAGGGATTTCAGATGACAATTGTTTTGATGGGTCACCTTGCTTTTATTAATTGCTTATAGATTGCTTGTTGTTGTTGTTAGGTGCTTTCGAGTCCAACTCATAGCGACCCTATGTACAGCAGATCGAAACACTTGCCGATTCTGTGCCAGGCAAATGATGATCTTATTTATGTTTAAGCCCATTGTTGCAGACACTGTGTCAATCCATCTGGTGGAGGGTTTTCCTCTTTTGCGTTGACCTGCCACTTTCCCAAACATGATGTCCTTTACATAGATTGCTTAGTAAGTCTTATTCCATCTCTTTTGACCAGTTAATGATGCTAGCTGTCAGCATAGCTTGCCATAGCTCACTCTTCTTTCATGATCATAGGGTATAACTTGAAGGATTGTAGAAAGGGATTTTTATGGCATCTTTAAAAATCTCACATGATCATCAGGAAGAAAAACCTAAGTATCCAATTAATACTCTCCCAAACTCAGTGAGGATAACTTTTTGTAAAGACCATTTTGTCCAATATTCTTTAAATTTCTCTAGTTTTATTAAGCATATATTGGGCCTCTTGTGTAGAAAAGAGGAAGCAGTGAAGAAAATCTTTATATGTGATATATATACATAAGGTGTATATGTATATCTGTTATAGATACATAATATACAAATATGTATATACACATTGTGCATATATGCATTATCATATAATATACATATATAATGCATATATATTATATGTAAAAGAAACAGGAAGAATATACCAGAAACCAAAGAAATTGTTGCCTGTGGGTAAGAAAATGGTAGATTGGAATGAACTGGAAGAATTTTCTCAATCAAACTGTATATAGTCTTGGTGTTTGCCTGATTTCAGAAGCTAAGCAGGTTCGGCCTGGTTAGTCATTGGATGGGAGACTCCCTGGTAATACCAGTTGCTGCAGGCTAGGAGGAAGGACCTGGCAATCCAATCCCCAAATAATCTGCCATTAAAAACCCTATGAATGGCAGAGAAGGACTGATAATAGTGCCAGGCATGGCACAGTGTAGGAGAGAGTTTCTTTCTGTGTACTTAGGGTCACTATGATTCACACCTGATTTGATGGCACCTAACAACAACAACAACCTAAAATTAAAGTCAAAGGCATAAAAAATCAAATTGTTAGGTAGATTTTTTTTAACAGAAGGAAATGTAACTACAAATCAAATTGCCAACATAATCACTCAAGAAAAATCATCCATTATTTTAAAAACTTTTGATGAGACTATTATAACCATACATCCTATAATGGTGTATGGTTTGAATATAAAATATCTCACAGAGGCTCATGTGTTTGAATGCGTAGTCCCCCAGCTGGTTGTCTTATTTGGGGAGGTTGTGGAACCAATAAAAGTTGAGAATCACTGACCAAAGTAAGTCACTAGAGGCAGTCTTTTCAGTTATGAATGGCCCCTGGTTCTGGCCTTGCTCTCTACTTCCTGATCTATCATGATGTGAACAGCTCTCTTTCCATGCACTCCTACCACCTGTTCCACTATGCCTTCCCTACCACAATATACTGAAACCCTCTGAAAGCATGATCCAAAATCAACCTTTCCTGCAGCCATGTATTTTGGTCACAGTGACACAAAAGCTAACTAACACGGGGCTATATTTTTAAAAGAAAATAATTTCACCAGAAATCTCAAGTTATTTTGATATGCTTATTGTTGGCATTGATAGCTGTATAATATTTATGAAACTTTGTCAGGAATTGTAGGTTAGAATGAACAAGTGAAGATATTGATCATGTTGGAAACCAATTCCTAACCAAAGAATGGATGATGATAAAATATGAAATCAGTAAAAATGAGGTAGTATTTACTCTTGTGTTATGATTAGGAGTCAAGTAAAACTTCTAAAAAAATAAAAAGTACAAGAAAAAGAAGAAGAAGAACAAGAAGAAGAAGAAGAAGAAGAAGAAGAAGAACAACAACAACAACAACAACAACAACAACAACAAAACATTTCTGTCCATTGAAAAAACTTAGAAACAAATTTTAGCCAAGCAGTTCCTGGTGGATATAAATAGTGCTCCAAATTGGGCATACCTAATTAAATAATCCCAATGGTGAACCGTTAGTTGCCCTGAGATACGGGGAGATGCTGTGAGTACTCCAACATCTTGGAACCCCCAGGAGGTGTATCTTCTGCTAGGGCACTGAGCAAATCCCAAGAGAAACTGGTCCTGGGATGATACTAGGTTGTTGTTCTTGTTGTTGTTAGGTGCCGTCGAGTCAGTATCCGACTCACAGCGACCCTCTGTACAACAGGGGAAACACTATTGTCAGTGCTTCTCTGCTGTGCATAGGGTTTTCAATGGCAGATTGATTTTGGGAGGGGGTTGCCAGGTCCTTCTCCCAAGCCTACAGCTTCTGGTGTTCCCAGGCGGTCTCCCATCCAGGTACTAACCAGGCCTGACCCTGCTTAGCTTCCGAGATCTGATGGGATTGGATGCCACAGGGCTAACGCTGCAGGCTGATACTAGGTTGCAAACCCCAAATGCCCATATATAGTGAGGGCTGTAGACAAATTTGGCTCAGCTTCGTAGGCTGCAGAGGGAGTGGCCAACAAGGGTGCTACCCTAGGGGACATAGGGGAGGGCCTGACAGCTTAAGTCAGAGGGACCAGAATTGGAGCACCTCACTAACGAGCTGAAAGTTATGAATGGAACACGCTGTCTCTCATATCTGAGCTGCATGGTGGTGGGAAAGAAGGGTGGTGACACTTGTTTGATAACATCTGGAAAGAAAGCAGAAGTCTTAAGGAATGCAGTGACTGTCACATAGTCTGAATTAATCAGTGTGAGTTGAATGGTTCAGGGTTGTTGTTTTTCTTCTTTTTTTGTATGTGGGTTGAATGGTTCTGTTTTTTATTATCTGTGCTTGTCTGATTAACTACTAATTGTTGTTGTTGTGGATGAATTTGTGTAGGCCTCTGAAGAGTCCCTTAATTCTAATGGTCTCTTACTAGCTTTCTCCTATACCACTTTACTTCTCTATGTCTATATACTTTAAGACCTTTCACCACTAATCTCATTAACCATAATTTCCAATGAGTCATTGGTTTAGGCTACACTAGTCAATCAATATACCCCAAATTTATTTATCAGAACCAAAATAGGGTTTTTTACACCCTTGCATTGGCTAGACCTTGCACTCAGACCAAGCAATGGGAAAGTTTCAAAATAAAAATACATGAAAAATTAAGGTCAGGTTGAATGAGAAGCCCCAATGGACCAAAGCCCTTAAACAGATAATTATAAAATAACTGAATTCTTAGAAAATAATTTAGGGATTTGCTTATAGATAATGTTGAAACACCTCAAAGACATCACAATGAAAGCAATTGAAACACTGGACAAAAAAAAAATCTAACTTAGAAGAAAAATTCAGAAAATAAATCAAGATCCTAAAGAGGAATACAGTACAAATGCTGGAATTAGAAGACAAAATAAATCAACTTAATATTACAGTAGAGTCTTTGGTATCCAGACTGGATGAAACTGAAAATGGGAATACTGTTCCTAAAGAAAACATTGAAGACCTTATCTATTAAGATGCCAAGAAAGATAGAAAGATGAGGCAATATGGTCAATACTTTCAAGAAATCTTTGATAAAATGAAGAGACACAATCTCCTAATTCAGGGGGTTCATGAAGGAGTTCAAAATAACACTATGGGGTTAAATGCTTTCAATGAAATAATAGCTAGAAACTTCCCAAAACTAAGGGAAAATATAGTTACATGTACCACAGATGCAATCAGAATTCCAAATAGAGTCGACCAGAACAGATCCCATCTATGATACATTGTAACTGGGGTTCTAAATATAGAGAGCAAAGAAACTGTTTTAAAAGCTGCAAGAGGAAAATACCTACTCACTTAGAAAGGCAACCCTGTCAGAATAATAGCTAACTTATCAACAACTTTCCGGAAAAAGGAAATATGATCAGACATCGTTAAAGTCCTGAAAAACAATAACTGCCAACCAAAATTACTTTACCCACAAAATTATCTTTTAAAGTAAATGAAAAATTCAAGACTCTCTATGATATTTTTAAGTTTAAGCAATTCATGACCACCAAGCAAGCATTGCAGAAGATCCTTAATGAAACATCACATGTGAGAGTAGTAAGGCAATCCCAAAAGCAAGATCTAAAGAATGAATAGTATATATGAGGAGAATTCATGAATACAATAGGGTAAATATGAATTACAAAATAAAAACAAATACCAAAATTATGTGAAATAATAAGCTCCTCTTAATAATTACTCTAAATGTAAATAGTCTCAACTAACCATTCAAGACACACTGACTGGCCAATTGGATTAAAAAACAAAAACCCTTTATTTGTAGTATTCAAGAGACTCACTTCATCCACAAAGAACATAAAAGTCTAAGAACTAAAGGCTAGAAAACAATATTACAAACTTGTGAGAACCAGAATAAAAGAGCAGGAGTAGCAATACTAATTTCATACAATTTAGAGTTCATTCCCAAAATAATCAGAAAAGAAAAAGATGGTCACTACATCTTAGTAAAAGGAACAGTCAACCAAGAACCCATTGTTAGGTTAGGTGCCGTCGAGTGGGTATCCGACTCATAGTGACCCTCTGTACAACAGGGGAAACACTATTGTCAGTGCTTCTCTGCTGTTCATAGGGTTTTCAATGACAGATTGATTTTTGGGAGGGGGTTACCAGGTCCTTCTCCCAAGCCTACAGCACCTGGTGTTCCCGGCAGTCTCCCATCCAGGTACTAGCCAGGCCCGACCTTGCTTAGCTTCTGAGATCTGACGGGATCGGATGCCACAGGGCTACAGCTGCAGGCCAAGAACCCATAATAATACTTAATATTTATTCATCAAATGTAGGTGTACCTAGCTTCATAAGACATGTTTTATTGGAGAAAAATGCATACATTGGGCCAGACAGAATAATTATGGGAAATTTTAATACCTCACTTTCTTTTTTTATTTGTTTTGTTTTGTTTTGTTTTTATGTGGCACTGGGGGTTGAACTCAGGGCCTAATGCCTGCATGCTTTGCAAGTGGTGGACAACTGAGATGCGCCCCCAGCCCATTTATTTTACTTTTTGAGACAGGGTCTCACTAAGTTATGCAGACTGCCTCTGGTCTTGAACTTGTGATCCTCCTGCCTCCACCTCTTGAGCGGCTGGGATTACAGTCATGCACCACAGTGCCTGGCTCAATACTCCACTTTCTTTAAGAGACAGATCATCAAAGCAAAAGTTCTGCAGAGAAATGATGGACTTAAACAGCTCCGTAGACCAACTGGACTTTACAGATGTATACAGAGTATTCTATATATCAGATGCAGAATACACATTCTTCTTACACAACATGGAAATTTTTCTAAAATAGACCACATTTTAGTCCACAAAATGGCCTCAGCAAATAAAAAAAAAAGAAATCATACTCTGTCCCTTATCAGACCACAATGGAATAAAATGAGGATATAAAAACAAGGAAAGTTTCAGAAATGTTATATATACATGGAGACTAAATAACAAACTTCTGAATGATCAATTGAGTCATTGAAGAAATCAGAGAAGAAATTTAAAAATTCCTACAATCACAGAGGAAGAAAGCACATTCTACCAAAATATAGAGGATATAGCAAAGGCAATTCTGAAAGGGAAGTTCATAGCCATGAAGGCCTTCATTAATAAGTTAGAGAAATCCCAATTAAATAACTGAATGACACATCTTAAGGTATTATGAAGCCAACAACAATCCAACCACAAAAAACATTCACAGAAAGAAATTATCGAAATAAAGGTAGAAATTAACCAATTACAACCTAAAAGGACAATACAAAGAATTGATGAATCCAAGAGCTGTTTCTTTGAAAATGTCAACAAAATTGACAATTCCATAGCCATACTCACCAAAAGAAGAGAGAAAAGTCCCAAATTAAAAAAAAAAAATCAGAGATGACAAAGGGGATGTAATGATATATACCAACAAAACCCAGAAGGTCATCAGAAACTACTTTGAGAAATTGTACTGCCCCAAAAATGAAAATACAAAAGTAATGGGAAAATTCTCTAACACATATTAATCACCAAAACTAAGCCCAGAGGACACAAGCAAATTAAACAGATCCATTACATTCACCAAATTAGAGACAGTAATAAAAAGCCTCCCAACAAAGAAAGGTCCAGGTCCTAATGGATTCACAGCTGAATTCTATCAAACCTTCAAAGTAGAATTGATACCTATTCTTCTCAAATTATTTCATAAAACAGAAAAAGAAGGGATACTTCCAAACTCATTCTATGAAGCCAGTGTCACCCTGATACCAAAACTGGATGTCTCTTCAAAAAAAAGAGACCTATAGGTCAATTTCCTTGATGAACATTGATGCAAAAATTCTCCATAAAATTCTGGCAAACTGAACTCAGCAACACATTAGAATGATCATACACAATAATTCAGGTGTACTTCAGTCCACAGATTCAGTGTTGGTTCAACATGTGAAAATCAATTAATGTAATTCAATATATCAAGAGACTTTCAGATAGAAATCACAGGATCATCTCAATTGATACTCAAGAGGAATTTGAGAAAATGCAATGTCATTTCATGGAAAATGTCCTAAAGAAATTGGGCATAGAAGGGATTTTTCTCAACATCATTAAGGCCATTTATGACCAAGCTACAATAAACATCATATTATTTGGGGAAAATTGAAACTATTCTCTATAAGATGAAGAATAATGCAAATATTTCCTCTCTCTCCTCTTTTATTCAATATTGGGATTGAGGTCCTAGCCAGAGCAATCAGACAAGAGAGAAAGGAATTAAAGGAATACAGGCAGGGCAGGAAGAGGGCAAATTCTCCTTATTCACAGATGACATTATCTTCTACCTAAAGAAATCTGAAAATTCCACTAGAAAAAATTTAAACCTAAATAGCTTCTTCAGCAAAGTAGAAGTATACAAAATTAAAATTCAAAAATTAGTAGCCATCTTTTACATCAATAGTGAACAGGAAGAGAAGGAAATCAAGATACCAATCTCATCCACAATATCACACCAAAAAATTAAATGTTTAAGAATCAATTTAACAAAAGACCTAAGAACCTCTACAAGGAAAACTTCAAATCACTGAAGAAAGAAATAGTAGAAGATACTAGAAGATAGAAGGAATGGGAGAATTAACACTGTGAAAATGGCTGTACTACCAAAAGTGATTTACAGATTTAATGCAATCTCCTTCAAAATTCCAATGACAGACTTTGCAGAAAATGAACAGTCTGAAAATTTATATAGAAGCACAAAAGACTGCATATAGCCAAAAGAATCCTAATAAGCAAAAACCTTGCAGGAATTATCACAATACCTGACTCCAACTATACTACAAGGCCATAGTGGCAAAAATAGCTTGTTATTGGTACAAAAAGATGCTTCACAAACAATGGAACAGAATTGAAGAATCAGCGATACACCCACCCAACTCAGCCACCTGATTTTTGACTAAGGGGCTGAGGACATTCAATGGAGAAAAACATGACCTTTTCAACAAATAGTGGCAGGAAAATTAGGTATCCATTTTCAGAAAACTGCAAATAGACAATATCCCTCAATCTATATGAGTGTCAAACCAAAATGGAAAATAAACTTCAATATAAAATCAGAAATATTAAAACAACTAGAATAAAAGATAGGGAATATGCTCCAACACATGGGCATAGACAAGTATTTTCTCAACAAGACCCCAATTGCTTAGGAAATTGCACCAAGGACCCACAAATGGGATTATATGAAACTAGAAAGCTTCTTTACAGCAAAGGAAACAATGAACAGAGTAAAGGGAGAACCTGTAGAACAGGAGAAAATCTTTGCACCCTACACATCTAAAAGAAGACTAATTTCTAGAATATACAAAAAACTTAGAAATCAAATACCAAGACAAGTAGCCCAATAAATAAGTGGGAGATGGAACTGAACAGACAGTTCTTAAATGAAGAAGAATGAATGACCAACAAACACAAGAAAAAGTGCTCAGTATCCTTAGCCATTAGGGAAATGCAGATCAATACAACAGTAAGATTCCATCTCAGTCCAGTAAGAATGGCTAAGATTAACAAAACAATGCTGGTGAAGATGCACAGGAAAAAGAATCCTTTACACTTCCAGTAGGACTGTAAATTTCCAAAGTTCAACCACTTTGGAAATCAATATGGAGGTACATTGGAAAACTAAGAATAGAACTTCTGTATGACCCAACTCTACCATATCTGGGAATATACCCAGAGGAAGATAAATCATTACACCACAGGGACACATGTACTTCCAGATTTAGTGTAGCACTCTTCACAATCTCAAGAGTATGGAATCAACCAAGACATCCATCAACAAATGAGTGGATCAAAAAATTGTACATAAACACAATGGAGCATTACTCAGCAATAAATAAGATTGAAATTATGTAATTTATAGCAAAATGGATGGACCTGCAACATACCATCTTAAGCAAACAAACCCAATACCCAAAAGAGAAATACCATGTGTTCTTACATGCATGTGGGAGGTAAATCTAACTTAAAGGAAGTAAAAAACTATACATATGTAGATATATAAAAATGAACAATCACACTTATCTAAGAAGGGAAAATATAAGCAGATTAGAAAGAATGGGAAAAGGGATCAGGAGGTGGGAGTGGGAGTTGGGGGAGAGGAAATAATTTAGAAGGGTAAAGGGAGAGAAGAAAACCTCAGTCTATATGATGCAGCAGTAGTCACACATGGGAAAATAGAGGAAAGGAAACAAATCAATGAGAATAGAACCCATGATTGCATATGGTTTTTATTACATATTGATTAAAACTTCTATTTTTTCTTCTTTCTTTCTCTTTGGTCTGTATAGTTCTGTAAAATATGTAAGTTGATGAATGTATGAGCAACAGTAATTTAACAGTGACATAATAGACATAGCAAATGACATATTACTCTGTACCCCACCATTTGCTTATTGAAAAAAGAAAGAAGAAACTTAGAAATAAAGACATCTTATTACCAATTAGCTCACTTAGCCCCCAGACCATGGGTTCTAAGTATTATATCTTGCTAAAAGAAATGATCTCTCATTATAGAATTTTGGATCCCTTTTTTAAAAAGTCTGGTTTAGATATGAGTTCAAAAAATTATAATGTCATGAGGTTGGAGTATCTTATTTCATCAGAAAGCAAATCAGCAATCAAAGACTTATGTACATACATCCATAGTACATAATGGCACTGTGTATCAGGTCCAATAGGACACATGAATTAGTCAAAAGCTTGAACAACTTGAGCAACAAAAAGAAAAATAGAGAATTGCCACTAAAAATTTTAGAAGTGATACATTTTTTTTTCCAGTACTGGGGCTTAAACCCAGGGCCTCACGCTTGCATGCTTTGCAAGGGCTGGACCACTGACCTGCGCCCCCAGCCCATTTTTTTTTTTTTTACTTTTTGAGACAGGGTCTCACTAAGTTACTCAGATTGCCTCTGGTCTCAAACTTGTGATCCTCCTGCCTCCGCCTCCCCAGCTGCTGGGATTACAGGCATGTGCCATCTTGCCCAATGAAGTGATACAATTTTTAAAAATCAGATTTCACAACCCCTATTATAAGGGTGGATCCAGGCAAAGCTTTGTTGTTGTTCTTGTTACGTGCCAGTAACTCAGGTTAGACTCATAGCTACCCTATATACAGCAGAATGAAAAACTTCCTGACACACTTCCAGGCATATGATCTTATTTATTTTTATGCCCATTGTTTTAGACACTGTGTCAGTCCATCTAGTTGAGAGTTTTCCTTTTATTTGTTGACCTGCCACTCTCCCAAACATGATGTCCTTCTCCAGGGACTGGTCCTTCCTGACTACATGTCCAAAACACATAAGATATAGTCTAGCCATCCTTGCTTCCAAGGAGCACTTTTTTGCTCTTCTTCTAGGACAGATCTGTTGGTTCTTTTGGCAGTCCATGGTATATTCAATAGACCTCTCCAGCATCATAATTCAAAAGCATCCATTCTTCTCATGCATCCCTTGTTTAGTGTCCAGCTTTCACAACCATATGATGTGACCCAAAATACCATGGCATGAGTCAGGTGCATGTTTGTCTTCAATGTGACATCTTTACTTTTCAATACTTTACAGAGATCTTTTGCCACAGCTTTTCCCAATGCACTGAGTCTTTTGATTTCTTTACTGCTGTTTCCATGGTTGTTGATTGTAGAACCAAGTAAAACAAAATCTTGGACAACTTCAGTCTTTTCTCCATTTATTGTGAAGTCACATACTGACTCAGTTGTAAGGATTTTTGTTTTGTTGATGTTGAGTAGCAATCCATACTAAAGGCTATGTTCTTTGATCTTCATCAGTAAATGTTTCAAATCCTTTTCACTTTCAGGAAGCAGATTTGTCTCATCTGCATAACGCAGGTTGTTAATGAGTCTTCCTCCAATCTTGTTGCCACATTCTTCTTCATAAAGTCCTGCTCAGCATAGAAATTGAAGAGATACAGTGAAAGGATACAGCCCAGACCCACACCTTTCTCAACTTTAAACCAAGCAGTGTTTCCTTGTTCTGGTCAAATGACTGCCTCCTGGTCCATGTATAGATTCCTCATGAGTACAATTAGGTGCTCTTGGTATTCCCATTCTCCTCAGTGTTATTGAGGCAAGGCTTATAAGTTACTAAAATCATTGCCTGGTCCATGTAGGTTAAGAGTGATCACCAGTACAAATAGCTGTTTAAAAAGTCAAGAACTAAAATTATCTATATTCTATAGAAGATATCTCTGCATTAGCAAGGTCCCTTTCAGTGGTATAATGGTGAACAAATAAGTTAATCTTCACTCATCCCTTCACTTTGTGCCACTTGGACTCTATTTGTGTTGTTCACGAATTCATTGAAGTTTTTAGTTTCTTGCACAATTATCTCTCTTTCTTCAACTTTGCTTCACTGGGATACAGCTCTCCCTGTGGTCAAGCTTTCTAATATCCTCTGTTGCAGCAAGAGATGCTTATTTCCACAACCATGGGCTTCTGGAAGCACTGGTGACAATCTTCTAAATTCTCCATCATCTTTAACAATATTTTTTCCTTAAAGTATACCTTGTTAGGTGCTGTTGACTCAGGTCCAACTTAGAGCGATCCTATGTATAACAGAAAGAAATGCTACCTGACAGTGTGCCATACACATGATCTTTTTTTTTTTTTTTTTATGTTTGAGCCATTGTTGCACTCACTATGTTGCTTCTCATTTTTAGTTGTGCTACATCAGAAAAAGAGGTCCCGGGTGCTTTAGTCCATTCACATCATTGAGGTCCCCTTCACTTTGAAGAGGCAACTCTTGCCCAATAGTCTTGGAATGAATTATTTTCTGGCACTGTGCGTGACAGGATTTCTCTGCTATTCATAGGGCTTTAAATGGCTAATTATTTCTGGAGCAGGTTGCTGGGTCCTTCTCCTTAGGGTGTCTTAGTCTGGAAGCTCAACTGAAACCTGTCTACCATGGATGGCCCTGCTGGTATCTGAAATACTGGTGCCATAGCTTTCAGCATCAAAGCAACACCCAATCTCCCACAGCAGGACAAGCTGACAGACATATAGGGGAAAGTTTATCTGGATGTTCAAATGATTCTATCTTATGAAGAGTTGTGCACTGAACATGGTAGTTCCCATGTTTCACAGATAACTTTGGATTTGTCATTTTTCTCTTCTTATCAACTCCTGCTGTTCTAAAGGGTAATTTCAAAATTCACATGGATAAACTGAGCAAATGATTTCTGAGCTCCTCAGATCCAAAAATCTTCCCATGTTTCTCAATGTCTCAACCTGCAAATATCCTAGTAACCTCCTCCAAAATGATGCAAATCTAACAGTTTATTCTAATGTTCAATTTTCTGACCTTTGTCTTATATTTCCAGCCTCTTGCCTTACTGCCTCTGTCTCCCCTTCATGACTATAGCATGGAATTCTTCCATGTGCACTCTGACTTGTATACCCAGGCATGTATAACATTGCCATTTTTAAAAAAAAATTATGAGTCTGCATATATGTGGATGAATGATGAATTGGACAATTTGTGCATTAATTATGCCATTATAGTTCTGAATACCATTTCATGTTTTTTCTCCTTTTTCCCTCTCTACTTTGACAACTCAAAGTGAACATTTAATCTCATTCCTGGTCTCAGAGGGGAAGCTTCTCATATTTTATCATTAATAGTGATACCTGGTATAAGCTTTTAGTAGACACCATTTATGCATTAAAGAACACTTTTATTCCTGGGATTCTAGGAGATGGCTTTTCTTTTTTATCTCATGATTTTCTGTATGTAATGAAGTGACTTTTTTCCTCTCTTTGTTAATGTAGAGGATGGCAACAATTGATTTTTAAGTGTTGGAATAATTTCACATCCCTAGAATGTATTCAACGTGATCATGATTTACATATTTTATTTTTGTATAGTTAGCCAAGTATCTGCAAATTTAAAAAAATTGAATTTATCTTCATGCAAAAGAATAACTATTTATCTAATTTTTAATGGCCTTGACTAGGAGAAGGACCTGGTAGCTCAATCCCCCAAAATATAATCAGCCATTGAAAACCCTAAGAATAGCAGAGAAGAACTGACATAATGCCAGGCATGGCACAGTGTTGGGGAGTGTTTCATAGGGTCACTATGAGTTGATTCCAAGTCAATGGCATCTAAAAACAATGGCTTTGACAGATTTTTAAAATAAACCTTGATAAACTCAAAATAAATTGGAAATGTTCTTTCTTTCACTATTCTTTGAAACTGTATTACGATTGGTGTATTTTTTCCTTAAATATTTGGTAGAATTCATGAACTCAGTCTTCTGAGGCTGGAGTTTTTCATGGAAAGTTGTAAAATTATTAAGTCGTTATCTTTAATGAGTATAAAATTAGAGTTCTGTTTTTCTCATGTCAGTTTTTACAAACTGGATTTTTTTCTTCATAGAACTTGTCCATTTTATTTACATTTTATTTACATTTAATAGACAAGATTTTTAATAATATCTCTTTACACTGTTTTAATGTCTCCAGACTCTGTAATCATGTATATTTACTAATTTCTGATATTTCTCCTCAGCAGTTTCACTAGAACTTATCAATTTTGGAAGTCTTTTCAAAGAACTATCATCTGTCTTTTTGAGTATTTGTTTTTTATTTTAGTAATTACAACTTTTTCATTAGGAAGTATCTTTTCTATTCTCTAGTTTTTGTTGTTCGTTGTTTTTCTACATGAAATATTCTATGTTTTACTTAAATCTTTTTCATATCTTCAGTTTCACACACACTTGAAATATGTTTGACTATAGGAAATTTGGATTCAAGAGGCATGAATTCAGGCCAGAATATATGCTTGTGGTTGTTGTTAGGTGCCATTGAATCAAGTCTGACTCATCGCAACCCTATGTACAGCAGAACAAAACACTTCCCGACACTTCCAGGCACACGATCCTTCTTATGTTTAAGCCCATTGTTGCAGTCACTGTGTCAATCCATCTAGTTGAGGGTTTTCCTTTTTTTTTTTTTTTTTTTTTGCTGACCTGCCACTCTCTCAAACATGATGTCCTTCTCCAGGGATTTGTCCTTCTTGACAGCATGTCCAAAATATGAAAGTCTAGCCATCTTTGCTTCCAAGGAGAACTCAGATCTTCTCCTGTGCCTCTTATTCAACATCTAGCTTTCACAACCTCATTATGTGACTAAAAATATGGTAAAGCTTCATTGTGATTCTTAGACATTTTTGCCTCTTCATCTGGAGAAAAGCTGATAGATACCATGTTCTCTTACAACTACTATGAGCACAAGGAGTTCATTTATATTTTTTCCATTTTTTTCTTATATTATAGATTTTTACAGTCTCAGCTTTATGCAGTTTCCTTTTCAGTTCCTTACCTTGAGGAAGCCCTAGGCTTTGTTTTCATTCCTCATTTAGATGCTAAAAACTTTAGCTTAAAAGTGTTAATATTGACATAAACTTAGAATGAAAACTAGCTCCCATTGTTTCTTAACTTGCAGAAATTTCATTTGCAATTTGTCTTTTTTCTCTGTCTTTCTTTCCTTCTGTCTTTCCTCCTCTTGTTCTTTTTGCCTTCTTTTCCTTTCTTCCTACTTTTGTAAGTATTTTTCTTTTTAAAGTCTTACAATTTTATTTTTATACTTTTATTTTTCAATGACAACTAATAATGACATGAATACATGAGGTCAGTGTGATATCTTGACATGTGTTCACTGTGAAATATTTGAATTGCACTAATTATCATATCTATTACCTCAAATATTTATCATGTCATCATGGTAAAAACAGTGAAAAACCTTTTCTTTAGCTGTTTTGACATGTAAAATACACTATAGTCTACCTTAGTCACCTTGATATGCAGTAAAGGCCCAGAATGTTTTCCTTCTACCAAACTAGGACTTTATATCCCTTGACCAACATATCCCTTTCCTAACTCATGCCATCTACCTCTGGTACACCATTCTCTACCCCTATGAGTTCAACTTCTTTAGATTCTATATGTAAGATCAAACATTCTTTAGATTCTACATGTAAGATCAAACATTCTTTAAAAATTTTAATTAGAGCTCTCATTTTTTCCAATGGAACACTTTCATAGTGTTTGTGCCTCCATTAAATTGGTTAATGCCTGTACAGTGGTCAATTTTGAGTATATCTAGAAGCTGCCTAATTATTTCCCACTTGCCCTGACCTCTCTCTCCTGTGTGGAGCATTTCACATAACAATGATATAAGTTATGCATAAAGCTTGAGATTCACTGAGTTCAGGTATTTCTTACAATAACTTAGGTAATTTAGTCTTGCTTCATTCCTCAGTCCTTCTTGCTCTCTATTATGTACATGAAGTGAATATTGCAGATTGTTCCTCCATGTTACAGTGGTAGTGGTGGTGTTTGACAAAATCACTTCTCCTCTGCTAACTGTATGAATTTGTCATAGAGAGGTGGCTGACTTCCCGGAGGCTGTGCTCTACATGTGCACCTAACTGTGCATGTGGTTACATCACTTTTCATCAAGGCTTTGTAAGAAGCAGATGTGCATTCATGGTGTTTACTTTTATTTCCACCAGCTATTTATATATGGCTCCCAGGCTAGGATATTTGGACAATAAAATGGAAGTTCTCTATCAATTGACAAGTCACCTCTCTGCTGTAATATATTTATTGAGCAAGAAACAGTTGATTTTTTAAAAATCTCTGAAATTTTGGTGTATTTGTTATTATAGAGTTATGGTCTAAATTATGGTGTCCCTTGGCCCAAATTGTGCTCACTTTGGCAGCACATATACTCATATGCTGAAAGTCTAATCCCCAAAGCAATGACAGTAGGAGGTGGGAGTTTGGGGCTGTGATTCAGTCATAAGGGCAGAACCCTCATGACTGGCATTAGTACCCTTATAAAAAACAGGTCTAAGAGAGACTTCTTGCCCCTTCTGTGATGTGAGGATACAGCAAAAGATGGTTATTCAGGAACCAGTAAGCGGGAACTCACCAGACACTGAACTTGCTAGGCTTTTGTCTTAGACTTGCCAGCTTCCAGAACAATGAGACATAAATTTCTGTTGTGTCTAAGCTATCTCATATATGGTATTTGCTATACCAGCTTGAACAAACTAGGACCCACAGGTGGTGGATAGAATCCACATTTGTTGAGTTCTGCAGTTTACTGACCACTCTCTAGGAAATTTTCATACTTTCTTTACTTGCCCTGGCATATTTAGATAGCAAATTTTATAATTAACTTGTAAACAAAGAAACTAATATTGAACCACTTTTCTTATCTTGCTTAAAGCTAAATCAAAGCGAACATCATCACATGAGCCTGTAATCCCAGCTATTTGGGAAACTGAGAGAGGAGGGTTTTGAGTTTGAAGACAGAGTCAGCCTATGCAACTTAGTGAGATTCTGTCTTAAAAAAAATAAAAATAAAAAAATGGGCTGGAGATGCAACAGCTTAGTAGTGGAGCACTTGCCTAGCATGCACTAGTTCCTGGGCTCAATCCACAATTTTTGTTGTTAGGTCCTGTGGAGTTGAGTCCTACACATAGTGACCCTATATACACCAGAATGAAATACTCCTCAACACTGTGCTATGCTGGGCACTACATCAGTGCTTCTCTGCTATTCATAGGGTTTTCAATGGCAGATTGTTTTGGGAGTGGAATGCCATGTCCTTCTCCCTAGCCGGTAGTACCTGGTATTCTCAGGCACGCACTCATCCAAGGATTTACCCTTCTAGCTTCCAAGATCAGATGGGATTGGATACCAGGGTACTATGGCTGCAACTAACCCACATTACTGAAAGAAAAAAAAACAATAAACAGACAAACACAAATATTAAAGCAAAACACAAGTACCTGTCATCTTCAGATGACCTAAACATTTCCTTTTTATCACTCTTCTCTTAATCCAGCGGTTAGTCTTACTACCCATTCTGTTTAGAGACAAGCATCTATTGCACTAATTTCAATGATTATCACAGATGACATTGTGAGAATAAAGAGCTGATCAGAGCTTTCCATTGGAATTAATGAGCAGATGATGAGAAAGAAGAATGATCCTGTTATTGCTTTGAATTGATTGAATGCAGTATCTATCATTTGCAGCCAGAAAACCTAAAAAATAGTTATAAGACTTCCAAGTAGAAGAACCATAAACCAGGTTTATTCCATGCCTAAAACTTCCAATCTTATCTCTCTACCAGTACTTTTAGTTAAACTTTATCTTAATTTCTATATGTACTTTAGTGTTCACCCTTTTTTAATGAGATAATTCACATCTTTCCTGTGTGCTTATTTCTTTGAGATCATGCAATGTTCTTATTGGTATTTTGTGAACTGAGAAAATTGATAGTAGCTTTGGTCCTCTTGTTCTTGTTTGCCTTGGGTGAATTTAGGAACCAATATTCTAAAGAGAGAATTCAAAATAATGTAAAAGTCCCTTCATAATCACAGTTTATTTTTTTAAAGTGGAAAACATTCTCTTTTCAGCATCTCCAACTGCTCAAATTCTCCAAGCTTAGAAGAACAAAGTGCTTCTGAAAATAAAGTTTAAATATTTACATACGTGAGTGTAAATGAGTAAAGCTCTTGGGGTAAAGTTTAAGCCTTGGTAGGTGAGTTCCAGCATCACTAAATTTATTTTTTAATGAGAAGTTTGTGATGAGGCTCTGGGCATCTCCCCTTGTGATTTAAACACACATAATTCAGATATACAAACAAGCCCAGAATGAATTTCCACAGACTTTTCCCAGAAGTGAGAGCTACATTTTAACTTAAAAGTCATTCTCTTCAAATAAATTCAACTATTTTTAATCAATTTACTAGGTGTGTACCAGGTATCAGATAAGAAAACAGATGATCATGAACCCATGTGACAGGAGACCCAGATGGTCAGTGCAGACCAAATCTTCCCTTTTATTGCTATCAAAGAAGTGGCTTCACATTGACAACTCTGTCCAGGAGACTCCATCCTCACTCAAACCCCAGGCAGGCAGTTACTCTTTCCGCTTAATGATGTAGAGCATATGACCCATTTCACTGTAGGAAACAAACTGACAAGAAAAGTATGAAGCTTATAATAGGCAGAAAGGGAGAAGGCCGTACAAATAAAACAATTTCAGGACAAGTAATTTGTAGCAAATATTTTGGAAATATTGGAAAGGAGAAAAAGTTTACTTCCATGTTAAGCCAAAGAAGTTCCATTTGAAGTGCAAATTGAACCAACAAGTAAGAAAAGTGGAGACATTTTCTCTTATGTAGTGGGAAAGGACAGGATATCAGTATTACTTATCCAAGGGAGAGAAGCCTGTGGCCTTACCACTGTGGCATCTGATGCCTTCAGATCTCGGAAGCTAAGTAGGATCAGGCCTGGTTAGTACTTGGATGGGAGACCACTTGAGATACAGATGTAGGTTCTGAGGCTATGTGTAAAAATAAAATTCTCTACTTATCTTTATGAAATCTCCAAACTATTCTCTAAAATAAACATTCTTAGAGAATGTTTTCTAATGAGAAGGAAAAGACTAACTCAGATTTTTTTATTTTTTACATAAACTTACTTGGTACAAAAATAGCACCAGGACCTGAATAGGCACTCTGGGTATCTCCCACCTGTGCAGTTCATGATGACCTATTCAGGAGAATGGTGAGAATAAGGAGTGTGATTATAATCGAGGATTTTACTTGTGTTATCTGCTTCCATCTTTCTAAGAACCCTAGTGTTAGCAGTAGTATCATGTATTTAGTACATGAAGAAATGGAGGTACAAAGAAGTTAAGGAACTTGGTTAAAGTCTCCAGCTGATTTGTTAGTGGGGCAAGATAAGAAGACCAGAAGTCTAACTCTTGAGCCCCACAAACTTGACCATTACATATTTTGGTGCCCTTTTGTCTGTGATTCTGGTGTCTGCTGACTCTGTCAGTTAGGGCCTGGGTGAAAGTGGAGTCAGTTTTAAGCCATGTGAATCCAGAATTTTCCATGACCTTGACCCAGACTCTCAACTTTATTCACAGTGATGTTCCACAGGGCTTAGAGAAAAAATGCCAGCAACTTGCATAGAAGAACATGGCACTCCCAACTGTGCTTAGAACCGAGTGCTTTCATTTTCTTTCCACAGTAGAGTATACAGAAGGTGTGAGAATCTAACTGGTTTTTATTTCTTTTTAAAAATCATAATCCACACCTACACTTATGCATAACCATAACAAGATTGTTAATTAGATGAAAATGAAAATTATTATTATTCTTTTAAAAATGAGGATACTGAACCCTAAAGAAAAATGTTTATTAGATTGAAAGAACTTCTAGGAAGCTATTTGGATTTCAATTATCTAGGTAAATGGCACATTTTTGCTGCAGATAAGCACAATAATATCTAGAGATTTTAAATGGTGCACCCACAGATAGACCTGTCTAAATCACATATCCTTTCTAAAGAGTTATTTTGGAGATTTGTTTCACAAGCTACTATCTAGGACTGTAAAAGACTAATGTATTGTTAACATTTTTTGTATGTGTTGATTCTATTCAAAACTGAGGATATGTAGTCAAAGATTCCATCTTTAAGAGCTTCACAGTGTATAATAAGGTCCTGGGCAGTAATCTAATTCTTTTTTTTTTTTTTTTTTTTTTTTTTTTTTTTTTTTTTTTTTTTTTTTTTTTTTTTTTTTTTTTTTGTCTTGTCTTTTTTTTGTTGTTGTTGTTGTTGTTGTTGTGGTACTGGAAGGCTGCACAGAAGGCCTTGCACATACTTTGCAAGTGATCTACCACTTAGCTATACCCTGAGACCCTTTCTTATTTTTTAAATTGAGATAAGATCTCCCCAAATTTCTCAGGCTGCCTCTGGCCTTGAACCTGTGGTCTTCCTGCCTCTACCTCTTGAGTCACCAGAACTACAGGTGTGCACCACCACCCTGGCTTTAGAAATGATCTAATTCTTAGTGTGTGAACTCTTCTGCCATTCTTGACAGTATCCTATGCAATAGAAGCAGCCAGCAGAACCACAGAGTTGCTTAAAGGAGATTCTAGCTTGCATTAATCTTTAGACATTTTCTATTTTCCATGATTAAAGTAGAAGAAAGTATATTATTTGACATGAGGGAATCTAAATGTGGATCAAATAACTGGTAAAAATGCATGTGTAGGGTACCTGCTGAAGGCAGCTTGGTTGCATGATGGTTGTCTGGTGCTTCTGTAAAGAAAATAGTGTTTAACAATTCCTCAAATAAAAAACAGATTTCTTATTAAAGTAATCATACTTTTTGAGTCTCGGTGAAGGTGTCTCACTGCAGTTTCCTGTTTTTCCATTTCTGTCAGTTAGGTGACAATCTGGAGGGGAAGGGAAGTCCACACTTCCAGTCGGCACATCCAACTCTCGATTGTAGGAAAAAAGGAAGTCATTGTAACAAAGAACACCAGAGGGATCTCTGTCCACATGAGGTTGTGCTGGAACAGTCCAGAAAGAGGAAAAGATAGGAAAAAATCTTGATGAACCTGATGTCACACTGATTATTGATGATGATAATAGATAATACTTATCTAGTGATGTTACTTTTTGTAATGGATAGATGATTTTTTAGGAAAATGAGTATTTGATGCTCATGAACAGAAATTTAGCAGATAATGCAAGTTATCTATGGTTTTATTCTACTATAAATCAGATGCATAGCTAGGCTTGGGCTCTTCATTTTTCTATTACCTCAAGAATCTCTACATGAGATCCATCTTGAAACACATTTTTCCATTTTCTATGATGTTCAAATCAGGCCTTTCATTTTTACTCAAGTTTTTGTTTAAGAAGTACAGATTGGTGTTTCTGATGGCTCTTGCTTCCCAGTATACCTGGGATTCATTTCAGCTTTGCACCTTTATAGCTGCCCCACTGATCTTATGCCAAAGTGTAACTTCTAAGATGCAAGTACACTTCAGGCCCCAGAAACTTCTCTTTAAGCTACACCATCACCAAACTATATTTAATTGATCATTTATTATATTTCAGGTAGCTTGTGATATTAATAGCCACTACTTAATGAGTAATTGCTATGACTCAGACTTGACTGTAGATTACATATATTGACTCATTGTTCCTTCACATACACTCTAAATGATACCATCATTTTCCTAATTTTAAGATGAATAATGTGAGGTACAGCAAGAATAATTAACCTAATCAGGGTCACACACCTAGTAAGTGCCAGTGGTAGAATGAGTGCTATGATACTAGGTCTAGAGGCTCTTAACTCTGCATCACTGGGATGTGCTGATCTGTATACTACTATAGTTTATCCTGATTCAAAACACTCTGTCTGTTGGTATCTATCCCAATTTTGTAATTAAAGACATGAAAATTCAGAGAGATTGAAATAAACTTCTCACAGTCCTATGTCTAGTATGTGGCATTGGGATTTAAGTCTAGGGGTCCAGGTGACATCAAAGAACATGAATTGTCTAGTAAAATACAGAAATATTTTCTTTCAGTTGTGGTCCTATAACTTTGAAATTCACATCATGTTGATTATTTTCTATCTGTATTATCTAGCTTTCATGGTCTTGTGACAAAAACATCTGACAGAAACAACTTAAAGGAGGAAAAATTTATCTTGGCTCATGGTTTCAGAGGGGCAGTCCATAGTGTTGAGGAAGGCATGGAGGTGGCAATAGCAAGAGTTGTGGTAGAAGACAATTGTTCAGGTCACAGCAGACAGGAGCAGAAAGAACCAGACCAGAACCATGGGCCAAGTATCACCTTCAGTGTTTCAACTGTACTGAACTATTTCCACTAGGTAGGACTCAGTTCCTAAAGGTTTCACAGCTTTCAAAAATAGTTCCACCAGCAGGGAGTCAAATTTTCAAGCATCTTTTATTAAAATCATAACACTCCATCACTCAATCCCCAAAGGCTCAAGACCATCTCATAATGTAAAATGTATGTAGTCCATCCCTAAGAGTCCTCAAATTCTCAAGAGTTTCAACCTTTTACTAAAGTCCAAAATTCAAAGTCTCTTCTAATACTCAAGGCAATCTTTGAGCTGTGAGTCTCTGGGAAAAAAAAGTTGTATACTTCTAATATCCAATGACACAGAATTCAAGAAAAGGAGGACTGGAAAGATAGCAGGGAAAGATCAGACAAAAGCAAGACCAAAACCAAGCAAGGCAAAGATTAAATACTGTAGGGTATGTCCAGTATTAAGGGCACATGGCATCATCTTGGCTCCAACAGGCTTGGGCAGCCCTGTCTTTATGGCCTTATCATTTGCCATCCACATGGCTTCTCCATTGGGCTGGTTCCATTCATTGTTGACAGTTTTCCTCAGTAGATGTTCCATGTTACTGGCTCCTCCAACATGGGGTCTCCATTATAGCTTATGTTTCACCTTCATAGCTTCATGCACTTCCCAGTCAGGGGCTTTCCACTTGGAATCTAGCCATATTACACATTGCCTGGATTCACAGCCTCTTATCAAAAACTTTGGTGATAGAAACCTTCATGATCACAAAACTCTTGCTTTCTGCATGCCTACAAGATCAGCTCCACATGCATTATGCCAAGTTCTGCAGACAGCTTGAGTTCTGCCACAACCTTCAGACCATGGCTGCAGTGGCTGTCAAGTGCCTGGATGACTGAACTTGGGACTACATTTTCCAAGGCAGCCATTTTCCACCAGGATGTACTGGAGCCTCTCTCTTTGTAAAGGGAAGTCTTTAAAATGAGTTTGTTGCTTTACACTTGATCCTGCAGTGGGAGTGACTCTCACAAATTCCTGAAATGCCCTCAAGACACAATCCCTATTGTCCCAGTGTGAAATGCTTGGCTTCTCTTTAATGATACTAATGTCTTTATAACCATAGTTTCTTTGTCCACAAATTTAAACAGAGGACTTTCCTCTCATCAAACTTCTCATTTTTCTTATCTTTCTGGTCTTCTTGAATATTTTTCCTCATTATAATTCTACCTAAATACAGCCAGCAATAACCATGCCATAGCCTCAATGCTATGCTGTGTTGACATTTCCCCCACCAAACTAATTATTTCATTTCTTTTTAACTTAGGCCCAAACAATGTTTCAGGATATGCACCAAGTGTTGACAAATTCTGCCACAATATAACAAATGATCTTTAGTGTAATTCCCAATAGAACTGTTGTTCCTATTTGAAACCCTATGTGCATAAGCCACATTTCTATCAGTTTTCTGGTCTTCCACACTCCTACCAGAAGCACCAGTTAAACTATGCATATAGCAATTTAGGACTTCTGTAGTGGTGTCCTCAAACTTTTCCAAATTCCTCTTGCAAACCAGTTCCACAGATCTAAACTATATGGTCTGAGTTAGGCACAGCAACAGTCTTACTTCTCTGATACTGATTTTCTGTACTGTTAATTTTCACATTGCTGTGATCAAAATACATGACAGAAAAAAATAGTGGAAGAATGATTTATTTTGGCTCATGGTTTCAAACCATCATGGCAGGGAAGGCATGGTAGAGGAGCTGGCAGGAGCTGGTCAATGGCTGACCATTTCGGGATTGCCTCGGGAGTGGATTGCCAGGCCCTTCTCCCATTTTTGTGGTGCTGGGAATTGAACTTGGGACCTCAGAGACTGCAGCGCAGTGCTCTACCAACTGAGCTAAATCCCAGCTCAGTTGGTAGCAAAGAAAGTTGTTCATATCACAGTGGTAAGGAACAGAAAGAGCCAGGCCAGAACCATGGGCCATGTATCACCTTTGAAGTCTCATACTCAGTGAATAACTTTTTTTAGCTAGATCCCACATCCTAAAGGTTCCGCAGCCTCCAAAAATAGCACTACCAACTGACCATCAAGCATTCAAATATGAGTTGTGGGAGACATTTAATGTTCAAGTCATCACACTGAATCTTATGATGTTTATCTTTTATGAAAATATTGAGAAGCACATGGTTAGCTCTCATCATGATCATGCCACTGGATTAGTCTTCTGGGGACAGATTTAAAAGTAGACAAAACCTTGTCCCTTGCTTCTAAATATCATACATGGAACTATCACATTTGTGACAAAGACCCTAGGTTGCTGATGCACACTGAATAAAGAAAGCCATTAACAACCCTATGAGGGTTATAATGAGTCAAGGACTGACTTGATAGTACCTAACAACAGCAACAATATTTCCTTCAGTTATTCAGAATTTGTCAGTTAAAAGTTAGGAAGCTAAGGTGACTTAGTCTATTTTGTGTTGCTATAACAAAATATTTTATAAAGAAGATAATATTTATTTAGCTCACAGTTTTGATGGATGAAAGTCTAAAATCAAGCAGCCCCATCTGTTTGGTCTCTTGTGAGGGCTTTCTAGCTGTATCATAACATGGAGGATGGCATGTACAAGAGTGATCTTGTGTACAGAGAGAAAGCGAGAGTCTGGGTAGGGGTCACACTTTCTCTTTTATGGCAGCATGCTTTTGTAAATGAACTGGTCTTGAGACAATTACATTAATGTCTTCTGAGGTTGGTATCTCCATTATTTGATTATCTCTTAAAGGCTTGACTATCTCAATACTATGACATTGGAGGCCAAGCTTGCAGTATGTGAATCTTTGGGGGCATACACTTGAATCACATCTAAACTGCAGCCAAAGGGAAAGGAAGAGCCCAAGGGGCTCTTCTGCTGATCCTGTGAAATGGGATGCAGTTTTACCCTGGTCAAGAGTCTCAGAAATATTGAGCTAGTTTTTGAAAATTGAAAACTGTAGCTTTTGGATATTTTTCTAAAATCTTTTTTCATGGCTCTATATCTACTTTGGGTTGTTTGGGGGGCCTTCATAACAAAACTCTGATCAAAATCCTGGTAGCCCTGCCATCCAATACTGTCTTTTGATATTGGTCAAGCAATGCCAAAAACTTCATTACTGTATAGGCTTCCATTCTGCTTCACATTCTGGCCCTTTGGCTCTCTTTTTCCTTCAAATGAGACATCTATCTCTCTCCTGTTTTTTCTGGGGGAAGTTCTAGGCATTGCTTACATTCCAACTCTGTTTTAATTTAGCTTTCTATACTGATTTCTCCCAGTGAAATCCAACTTGAACAAAAATAACCAAGTACCATTCATTTTTAGATAACTAGCTGATGTCATGAGTGAAGCATGGTAGACTGTTTTCTTGGATATATTTTCTACCAATTAGCTAACAGAATAATAAGAATTATTTCCTGGGAAAGAATATCCAAGATGAAAATATTATTTTTATCTATAGGATCTGGAAAAGGATTTTTGGTTTCTAAGTAAGTTACAGGGCTGGGGTTTAGTGCAGTCGGTAGAGTGCTGCTCTGCAGCCTCTGAGGACCCAGGCTCTATCCCCAGCAATGCAAAAATGAGAGAAGGACATGGCAATCGCCTCCCAAAACAATCCCCAAGACAATCAGCCATTGAAAACCCTATGAGGTCGTTATGCATCAGACCCAACTTGATGCCACAGAAGAGGAAGAAGAAGAAGAGGAAGAAGAAGGAGAAGAAGAAGAAGAAGAAGAAGAAGAATGTTAAAGGCCATTTCTAGTTTTATATATGCCTCTAACCATTTCTGCTGCTACAACAAAATACTGTAGACTGGGAAATTTATAAACAACATAGTTCTTGAGACTTGAGAAACCCGAGGTCAAGTCACCTAGAGATTTAATGTCTTTCTCTTTTTTATACTTGGAGTCTTGTCCTATGTCCTCACATGGTATAAGGAGCCAGACTTGCCCTTCAACCACCATTGAGGGTCAGAGCCCTCTGGACTATCACTTCTCAAAAGGTTCTACTTCTTAATACTATCACACTGTAATATTAGGTTGCAGTAATTAAATTTGGGGGGAACTCAAACATTCAGACTGCAGCATATATCAGGTAGTACATACCTGATGGATCCTTATTTATGTATTCCAAAAGGCTATGATGATTTTTCTTGAAAGGAAGGGAGAGTAGTGTCATTGGAATAGTTTGTTAAAATGTAGGAAATTTTATAAATGAATGCCAATTGCATTCATTTTCTACATATATGTGGGTCTGTGCCATGTAGGATAGAAGCACATCTTCCTGCTATGTTTCCCTCCAAATTAATATACTCATCATAGAATCACAGAATCTGTGATCTGACATGTGAGGGTCCTGGGGAAGCTTGGAATTTGTGGTGTTCCTCTTTCAGAAGAGGAATGCAAGGGCCACTGAGTTTCTTTCAGATGAATGCTGGGGCTCTAGTCAGAGCACCTAGGTTATGACTCCAGACCCATAACTCATAAACTCTTTTATTTTGAGTATGTTGTTTACTATATTTGAGCCTCTACTTTTTCCCAGTGTGAAGGTCAAAGTATATCAAGCTTAAGACATTTGCATCAAAGAGACATAAAAGGACCTCAATATGAAGATTTATGATATAGTCTTCAGTATATAGTATTTGCCCTTGTATCTTTATTCCACTAGAACATAGATGTTTACCTCTTGGAGTGCAGTTCAGTGGTAGAATGCTGACCTAGCCCATTCAAGGCCCTAGGTTCAACCCTCTAGTACTGAAAGAAAAAAAATACTGGACTCATCTGGCCAAATCCTCCAAAGAACATGCTCCATTGCTTGTCCACCCAAAACTCATGAAATCAGACATATTCCTTCCTTCCTGTATTTACACATATTTTGATATTTTCAACCAACCAAATCATTTGCAGATTTATTTACTGATATATAAACCTGTGGACTCCAAATTTCTACTTGAGGCTAGGGTGAGTTTTCTGTGGCTGGCATAACAAATTGGCTTCAACTCACTGGCCTACAGTAACACACTGATCCTGTTTGAGTAGGGAGAAGCTAAGTATGAGTCGTGGGTTCTGGAAGAGAAAAGGTTAAAGATGGGAGTCTTTCACCAAGAAGAGACCAAGCAACTAGCTTAATCAATAGGAAGAAACTAAAAATAGACAAGTAGTTAAAGCAATAGAGACTTCAGGAAAAAATGAATCTGTATGTGGGTAAGAGCTATAGAATGAGGAAGCTATAAGACCATAAAGTAAAGCAATGTACTCCCCCAACCTTAAACATGTACTTTGTTGTTGTTGTTGTTGTTGTTGCTGTTGTTGTTGTTAGATGCCATTGAGTCAGTGTCCAACTCATAGCAACCCTATGTACAAAATAATAAAACAATCCCCAACACTGTGCCATGCCCAGCACTATTGTCAGTGCTTCTCTGCTATTCATAGGGTTTTTGATGGCTGATTTTTTGGGAATGGGCTGCCAGGTCCTTCTCTTAAGCCTATTGCACCTAGTATTCCCATGAGATCTCCCATCCAAGGACTAACCAGGCCCAATCCTACTTAGCTTCCAAGATCTGACAGGTATGGATGTAGGCTAATCAGGTACATTAGCAAGAAAATTTGAGCCTAGATCAATCCTCACCTTGTTCTACACTCATTACCCTCTCATGTTTAGGCGCAGAAGCTCATGAATCTAATTACAACACAATGAATTATGGAAAGGGCCTGTGCACAAGAGAAGAGGCTATGTGACAGGAAGACAGGTGATGAGGATGTAGGCATAAGGAAACAGCCTCACAACCAACATGATAAAATTGCTATAAAAGGTAGGAATCACTTGCCTTTAGGGGCCTCACTCCCTCATGATGGTCTGGTCCATCTGTGGATTGTGTCTGCCTGATGATCATGTTTCTCTGCTGCTGACAGCTGCTATTCTGGTGTTGCTTGCTGTTTCACCATGGGTGAGTTGGAAGGAAACATCTTCTTCATCACCATGAAAACCAGATGACCAGCGTCAATTTCCTGATCTACCTGTGAGAATCCTCTCACAGCTCTGGAGCCCAAACGTCTGAAATCAGGTGTTAGCAGGACTGATTTCCCTTCTAGTTCTGTGGGATAATTCACACTTTGGCTTCCCCAGCTTCTGCTTGTTTCCAGCAATCCTTAGCTTGTGTCTGCATCACTCTAACCTCAGAGGCTGTGGCGCCTTCTCTTTTTTGTGTCCCTAATTTCTTAGAAGGACACTAGTGATGACATTTGAGGCTCACTTATATATTCTGAATGATATAAGATAGTCTTATTTCAAGAGTCTTAATTTAATTATATCTGTAAAGGCCATTATCTAAATAAGTTCATATTCACATGTTCCTAAGGTTAGGATGCAGATATACCTTTGGGAGCCATTATCAGCCTATCATGGTGCCCTAGGGAGAATTTAAGACTTCTTATTGAGATACTGGAACTAAATATTAGAATGTCATCTTACATTTGAATTTTGAGCCAAATAATAGAGTAGGAAATAATCTGAACTGGGAGTGAACATGGCTGACAGGGGGATTCTAAGGGGTTCTCCTGCTCTCTAGTGCTAGGTAACACAGTACAAGTAAGGCATTCCAAGGCCATAGACCATTCTGTAGTGCACAGAGCTTCACTGTGTGCCTCCCTCCAGGCCCTCTGTGGTCCCAGTGGTGATTTATGTCCTGCCAGTTGGATTAGCAGAGCAAAATCATTATATTTGGATGGGTACAAACCCAAATATACCAGATTCCTTCTGAGACATGTGGATTAAAGATTACACAAAAATGTAAATATAAGTAAACATCAAGAAAACAACACAGATTTCCTCTTCTATTCCTGATGCAATCTCATGGACTGCCTCTTGCCCATCAAAATAAACTTGTCTAGAGGGCTCAGGGAAAGAGTACTTGCCAAGCAAGCCTGATGCCCTGGGTTCAATCCCCAGTACCACCACCACCAACAACAACAAAATTACTGGATAACTAAAATATAAATTTGTATTTACCATTATAAAGAGTAAACTTTGCATGAATTATATATTTTTACCTTGAGATACCAGTTAATGATAGTAGAAAACAAAAATGAGTGATAAAATCTTAAAATACCTATTGTTTATGTCATCTTTAGCTTTCCTTCAAACCTTGTTAGTTTTGTTTTATAATATACATAATATATTTGGCCCATACTACCTGCATATTGGAGAGGCATATATTCATTTTCTGGTAAGATGTGCACACAGACAGGATTAATAATCATTTTTCTCCCTCCTGTGTTGTATTTTCTTTTCTTTTTTTTTTTTTTAGAAATTTTTAATGTACATCATAATGTGATTCATTTTGACATGCTTTTCATTCTGACATTTTCATATATGCATTTTGATAAACATTATTCATATAGGTTACCCCT
>VMDO01003858.1:0-45121 GCA_007922755.1 Pedetes capensis
CCTGGATGGGAGACCGCCTGGGAACACCAGAAGCTGTAGGCTTGGGAGAAGGACCTGGCAACCCCCTCCCAAAAATCAATCTGCCATTGAAAACCCTATGAACAGCAGAGAAGCACTGACAATAGTGTTTCCCCTGTTGTACAGAGGGTCGCTATGAGTCGGATACCGACTCCACGGCACCTAACAACAACAACAACATACTGTGGTATATGATTTGTTCAATAAAATGCAGGAGTGTTATTTTTCAAAAACTGCTGGAGAAGTTAAGAATGAGAGTCATGTATGTTAAATTCCCAAACACTGGCCTCACAATAGTAATTCAAATTCCTGCTCAGGAAACATGTAAATCATTCTATAATTACTTTGCAACTGGTTGGGAGCTCAGATGTAAAATCGGAGAATTTCCGGGGCGGTTGCAATAAGAAATAAAAGATTTGTGTTCTATGGATGATCAGAAGTGCTCATAATGTATATCAGTCTGTCATAACAGGAACCTACTTCCACTCAGATATTTCAATCAAAGAGATTTTACTGAAGAGACTACTTACAGAAATTAGTGCTAGGTTTAGGGTTAGGGGTGGGTGAAAGGAAACAACGGAGGACATGGATGCACCCAGGGACATGGATGCAGCAGTAAGTGTTAGCAGGGCTAAGCCTGAAGAAATAATGGTAAGTTATGTTGGCAAAACCCAGTGGAAGCCAGAGTAGTGTGTAGGGGCTGGCTTTGAGGGAGCCTTAGAAGTTCAAAGCCACTGTAGACCCACCAGAAGTAGGAAAAGAAGTAGGAAGAAAAACTCCAATCTTTCTCCTTCTCCATCTTCTAATCTACTATAATATCATCTATGGGTTTTTCCCACTGGTTGAAGCCAACTGGCAAGAGATCCCTTGGACAATCATTTATGGAAGTTCTCCCTTTTGAGGATCAGAGTCTAGCAGACAGGGGCAGATGGATCTGACAGAGAACAAGTGGAGAGTAACTAGTATACTTACAAAAGCAAAATATTAGGACTCCACTACCCAATAATAGAGGAAAGCTTAAATAAATTATGGTACTAGCCATTCTCCAATTGAGTAAATGATGGTGCTCAAAAGACCATTATGTGACCAAGAGGCACAAAAGAGGAAGTAACCAACTCCATCTGGAGGAGTAAACTCAGCTAAGATGTTCTCAAATTGGCAACTTAGATCCTTTGTTGTCCCACAAGGAAAGTTTCTGGAAATTTTGCTTATTATAAAAACAATAGTTAGCCAGGGGTTGTGGCACAGCCCTGTAATTATAGCACTCAGGAGGCAGAGCCAAGATCAGAATTTGAGACCAGCCTAGGCTACACAGCAAGATCCTGTCTCAAAACAAAACAAAGGACAGTAACAAACTAGTCAAACAAACAAACAAAAAACCAAAACACAATTCACTAGGGGAAACACACATATACACATATACTCAAACATACACAACAGAAACCAGTGTATATACAAATCCATCCTCCTCACCACCCCAAACCACTATACACATTTCAATGTGTCTCTCTTTCTAAATCTTTTTTATGTATATTTACACATATAATTATATTGTACCTGCAGCCGTACTATTGTGGCATCAGATCTCAGAAGCTAAGCAGGGTCGGGCCTGGATAGTACTTGGATAGGAGACCACCTGGGAATACCAGGTGCTGTAGGCTTGGGAGAAGGACCCAGAAACCCACTCTCAAAAAACAATCTGCCATTGAAAATCCTATGAACAGCAGGGAAGCACTAACAATACTGTGTCATCTGTTGTACATAGGGTCGCTATGAGTCAGATACTGACTCAACAGCACCTAACAACAAAACAAGTGTATTGCATTTGAGATCATATCATCGACATTCTTTTGTAAACTATATTTTCCAGTTAATAAATCATATATATAATTTCATGCAATAGATACCATTCTGCAACATTTAAAAATGTTAAAGCCTTATAAAAATTTCTGTCTTCATATCTATTCTATTTCTATGCAATATCTATTCTCAGATATTTAGTTTGGTTTCTCTTTGGGCCATTACCAAATGCACTGTGAAGAACTTGCTTGTACTCAGCTCTGCAGGTACTACTGCACTCTGGTCAATTTCAGGCCACTGCCTGTTTTTCTACACTGTGAAAACGAATAGTTTTTACAGTTTTAGTTTTTTTTGTTGTTGCTTTTGTTTTTTGTTTTTTAAGCATCTGTGTGAAAGAAAAGCAATAAAGACAAATGTGGCCTTCAAAGCCTAAAATATTTACTATCTGGCCTTTTACAGATAATGTTTGTCAACCCGTTACAGAGTATTTCTGTATTTTAAACTCTCAGAAATGTAATTTTTTAGTCAAATGGTGTGAACATTTTGGAGGCTTTTACTACACTCTGCCAAACTCCCCTTAGAATAGTAGACCGCCAATTATTGGGTAGTGGAGTCCTAATATTTTGCTATTGTAAGTGTACTGGTTACTCTCCACTTGTTCTCTGTCAGATCCATCTGCCCCTGTCTGCTAGACTCTGATCCTCAAAAGGGAGAACTTCCATAAATGATTGTCCAAGGGATCTCTTGCCAGTTGGCTTCAACCAGTGGGTAAAACCCATAGATGATATTACAGTAGATTAGAAGATGAACAAGGAGAAAGGTTGGAGTCTTTCTTCCTACTTCTTTTCCTACTTCTGGTGGAATAGCCAATTTATGCCCTTTTCAGTAATTCATGAGCTTGGTCAGTTGCCATAATTCTGTTCCAAGGGTTACTAGCCAAAATCAATAGCTCTGAATATTATTTTATTCTCAGTCAGTTTGATTGTGTATTATTTTAAGTTTTCACTGCTCTTAAAAACGCTAGACTATTTACACATATTTCTTTCATGGCTTAACTAATATACCTTTTATTTCCCATTTTGGGGGAGCAGGATATTTTATTTTGCTTATAGGACTTCCTTATTTTAAAGATGCTACTATTTCATCTTTCATATATATTACACATTTTAAGCTTTTTTCTTGTTTTCTGTGAATTTTTTAGATGAAAGAAGTGTTCACTAGTTAAATCTGTCGCTTTTCCTTTTTGTAATTTTGGCTTTTGCTCCATGCTTACTTTCAGATTGAAAGCAATTCACTAATATTTTCTCCTTGTCCTTTCAAGAAGTTTTTAAAAATTAATTTTTTTAATTCTGCTAAAGTTTAGTTTCTGAGAAAGGTTTTAAAAGGATTACTAGGTAATATGTGATTTTCAGAGTCAAATTGCTGGGCTCAAGTTGAGCCTTACTACATACTACATATTGAGTAAATTAGCCTCTTTAAGTCTCATTTTTCTTGTTTATAACATGGAGATAACAGTAATACCTACTATAGGATTGGTGTAAGAATTAACAGCTATAAAACCCATTAAGCTTTAGCACAGTACCATTAGCTATTATTTTAGCAGCAATAGACGCAAAAGCAATAGTATGTATAAACCTGCAAAGTTATGAAATTGGCTTGTGCATTTAGGTAACTATTTAGGTAAATAAGGGGTCATAAAAAGGGGTATAAAGTGTGAGGAGCAGGGTTGACAGGATGAGGAAATGGACCTTGAATACCATGCCCAGGAGCTTGCTTCTGTTATTACCAGAGATCAGGAGCCAATGAAGGCTTTTAAGCAACCAAGAAACCCATCAAGGTGTGTGATGTAGGATGATCTCTGTGGTATCAAAGAGAAATGGACTAGGTTCATATCCCTTGGCCCACCCTGTTGTTGCTGTTAGGTGCCACAGAGTTGGGTCTGACTCACAGCAACCCTATGTACAACAGAACAAAACACGCCGCTACACAATGCCCATGCCCAGCACCATTGTCAGTGCTTCTCTGCTATTCATAGGGTTTTCAATGGCGGACTGTTTCAGGGGTGGATTGCCAGGTCCTTCTCCCTAGCCTGCAGCACCTGGTATTCCCAAGTGGTCTCCCATCTAAGGATTAACTAGGCTTGACACTGCTTAGCTTCTGAGATCAGGCAGGATTGAATACCAGGGTGCTATGACTGCAGACCAACCCTCCCCAAATTTGTGCTCCCTAGAGGCAAATCCTTTCCCCTTCAAATTACTTCTTCTGATATTTACCTTCTTACTTCTAGATATCATGTTTAAACTATTTCTTGATTTTGTCATTATAGATGAAAATATGATGCAAATTAATAAACAGTAGCAGCAGGAATGACCCTAAGGAGCCTTAAGAAAATGGACCTAAAAGATGAATCTGAGAGAGGTCTGATCAAATGAACCTGCTAATGAGTGACACGTGGAGGGACAGAGAGACCACCAAAGCAGGCTGGAAGCAGAAAGATTAGTTCAGTTTGAGAGATACAAAGTTTTAAGCACCATTTTCTGGACTATGTCCGTATTGCCCCAGGCTCCTGTTTTGGTGGTTCCTCACTGCTCTGAGGCAGTCTTGAGTGGTTTGGGAAAATGCAGATAAGAAAACTGCTAGGTAGAACACTTAAACAGCTTCCCAGTTCCTGCCATGGAATGAGATAGAGGTATGCAGATAGACACCGATCAGCTCAGCCCTGCAGGTGGAAGGGCCAGTCCCTTCCTGCAAAAGCAGCCTCTTCTTCTGACCTTATTTTGGGTTTTGCAATATCATTCTTTCCCAATTGTGCCATGAATAGGGGTGTGAAGCCCTGCTTTAGAAGGTCCAACATACTAACAAACATCAGCCTGCTGGCGCAGTACCTGGGCCCCTTCTACTCCAAAGCTTTATGTTGCCCTTTTAAAATTCCTACCCTTTCCTCCATCCCCAATCAGTCCCATTCCCCCTACCACTCAAAGCCATCCTTACAGTACACTGAGCACCACAGTTTAAAGGGCTGAAGCCAGATGAGTTCCCTACTCATGATGCACTTCCTGTCTAGGCGGCCCCTCTGCCCACACCTTCAATCTTACACCCAGAAGACACTGCTATGGTTTGATGAAAAGTCAGCACCCTTAGCATTTCTACCCGAACAATGGGGCCCAAATACCACCGGCAGGAAGTCCATTTTCAGGGCTGCCAACTCATCTTGTCAAACCCATAATAGCCAAGAGTACGGATGAATGGAGGAGGCAGATTTTAAAAGCGAATGCGGGCAGCCACAGGGAACTACACAAACACGGGACGAGATGACCCCGCAGCCCTTTCCTCTCCGGCCCGGCTCTGCATCGCCACGCTCCACTTGTGACGTCGTGTGCGCCCGGCTCCAGCGGGCGTGGGCTGCCCTCGCTGCCCCAGAAGCCTGGAGGCGTCACCGCGCGTCCCCGCGCCGCCGGCCCGGGGACACGAGGGGGCGGGGCCCTGGCAGATGTGGAGCGGCGGACTTCAGACGCTGGGAGGCAGCGCGCCGCGCCGGCCTCGCCATCCCCTCGCCCGGTGACCTGGCTGCCCTACGCGCCGCTCGCCCTCGCGCTGGGCCTGCGGCCGGGCGCCCCGCGCCCCACTTCTAGCCGCCCGCACCCCGGCCACCTCCTCCCCCCGCTGCTCCTTTTCCTCCTCCTCCTCTCCCGCCTCTTCCGTTTCTCCAGCGAAAGGCTGAGCCTCCTGGGCTCGGCATCTCGGGCTCGGGTGAGACGCTTTCCTCCTTTGCGCCAGCGCGCTCCGGAGCCGCTGCGCCACGACCTCCCTCCCCGCCCGACACTGGTCTCCCGACCGGTGAGCGGCACGCTCGCCACCGCCTCTCCGGAGGACAGGTGAGTCGGCCCGGCCCGAGGCTCCTGGCCTCTGCGCCCCGGCCTGTGGGGGCCTCTGTGGTGCAGCCAGGCTGCCCGGCCTGGCCCCGCGCGCCCGCGCATCCCCGCCGCAGCCGGCCGCGCGGAGGAGCGAGCGGGTCCCGCCGCCCCCTCGGCTCTGCAGAAGCGACCCGAGAGGAGAATCAGCAGAGCGGGAAGAAAGGGTAACAAGCATCTTTTTTTTTCCTCTCTCTCTCTTTAATTCTACCAATAATATGATCTGACGTTTGTCCAGCGCAGTGGCCCAGGTTCAACAGGTAGATGGTGTAGCTGTCAAGAGCCCCTTGGTCGCATCCTTTGCTTTTGAAAGATGCTTCTAAGTGTCCACAGCTGCCGGCTGCCTCTAGTGACCCACCTGATGAGTGTAAAATAAATATACTGGGAGTATTTTTAGAAAAATCTTAACCCCCCCCCCCGCTTTTAATTCTCTCTGCATTTTGAGACGCGGTTTTGTAAGATGTGCATAGTTACTTGGTGTGAACAGAATATATAGGAGGAAAAAATACTTAAACTGAGTTTGGCGGAATCACATAGACGGTTAGAAACGGAGTGTGAAAGAATATTCCTGGATTATTTAGTTCCTCCATGAAAAACACACATAATCACGGTGTATGTTTTGGAGATTCCCAGTTTTAAACCTAGTTTTAAGTTGTTGAATAAGCAGAAGTTTGTTCACTGTGTGGATGGTGTTCCTTAAAAAGAACAGTGAATTAAGGCCGTGAGGACAGACCACTCTTCCCATATGTTGAATAAAAGCTTTTTTGACCCTTTCCCCTTAAGTCCTCATTTTGAAATCAATCAGCCCAGCTCAGCTTGATAATTATCTAAAGATTACAATAATTCACTGCACAGGGGTTGACTACTGAATTAGCGAAGTGATCAAATTCTGACCTTTTGAAGTAGGAAATATAAGGAGAAAAATAGAGGCAATGGAAGACCTCATTTTTTCCCATGCAGATATTTGTTCACTAGCTTATTTAGAATCTATTTTATTAAGTTTTTGAAGATTTTTATGCTACTTTTGAAGTTCATTCTTAGTCATGAAGAGGATTGCATAAGATGTAGAGCTACATTTTTTTTGCACAGAATAAGCTACCTCTTCTTTTCAAGCTTTCGAATTAAACCACCACTTGCCTGTAAATTGCACCTTATATTTGTGCCCTTTAATGTGAAATGCCTTATTGCAGATTTAAATTATAATTATTCTTCTTATAGTCTTGAACAATAAAAAAGATAATTTCTTATTGGATGTAAAAGGCCTGTGAAATACAAGTTACAAAGGTATGATTCATTAGATAGGTATTTTCCTCTGTTATTTCTATCTCTAATAACATTAGAAAGTGCCTCATTCTACTTCATGTTATACAGAAATTCCTTAAAAGACAATTATATAGTGTGATCAATTAAAAACAAACATCTTTAAAGGTACGTTTGACATAGCTGAGAACTTTTTCCAGGTGTGACTCGTTATAAATGCCATTGTTAAAGTACTTTGAATCTCCTAATGAAACCATTAAAACTTTATGTTGATGTTTTTGCTTGGCTTGCTGTTGACTCATAGCGACCCTCATAGGGTTTTTCAATGGCTGATTGTTTCAGGATGGCCTCAGGGAGTGGATTGCCACATCCTTCTCCCATTTTTGCAGAGCTGGGAATTGAACCTGGGACCTCAGAGATTGCAGAGCGGTGTTCTACCAGCAGATCTAAATCCCAGCCACTCTTTGCTTGGTTTAGAGTTTGGAAATAAAAGCTTTACTTCCCATCAGCTGTGATTAATGTAGTGTTTCCCAAATTTGTGTGATTTTAAAAAGTTATTCAGGATTCTGCACGCAGTGGTGCACGCCTGTAATTCCAACGACTCGGGAGGCAGAGGCAGGAGGATCGAAAGTTGGAGACATGAGGCAGTCTGCGTAAATTAGTGAGACCCTGTATCAAAAAAAAAGTTAAAAAGGGGGGTAGGAGTGCAGCTCAGTAGTACAGCACTTGCAAAAGCAGACATAGGGTTCAACCTGGGTTCAACCCCCAGTACTGGAAAAAAATATATATATATGCAGGATAATGGACATGGGGGGCGTGGAGATAATAGTGGTTTACAAAGATACCCAAGTTACAACTTGTACTTCCTGAATCAGAATGTCTAAAGGTAAGGAGGTATTTAACATAGACAAAGATGATACAATTTTAAAAAGGATAAACAAACAAGAACAACAAGAAAATAGGCCTGGAAAACACAGATGGGAAAGGATTGTTGCTGAAATGAATAGCTGACATCATCTAGTAAAATTCCTATATAGCAGGGCGTGGTGGCACATGCCTATAATCCCAGCGGCTCCGGAGGCGGAGGCAGGAGTATTGCAAGTGTGAGACCAGAGGCAGTCTGCGTAATTTAGCGAGACTCTTGTCTCAAAAAGTACAAAAAAAAAGGGGGGGGGGGACTGGGGACACAGCTCAGTGGTCTAGCACTTGCAAATCATGCAGGCACTAGGCCCTGGGTTCAACCCCCAGTACCGAAAAAAAAAAAAAAGAAAGAAAGAAAGAAAGATTCCTATACACAAAATGTTCTTAAAGCTATGATTTTATTACTATAATGTTGTTATTCATTTGTTGTTAGATGCTGTGAGTCACGTCTGACTCATAGCAACCCTCATAGGGTTTTCAATGGCTGATTGTTTTCAGGATTGTCTGGGGAGTGGATTGCCAAATCCTTCCATTTTTTTTGGTGCTGGGACTCAAACCCGGGATCTCGAAGACTTCAGAGCAGTGCTCTACCAACTGAGCTAAACCCCAGCCCCTGTTATTCATTTAGGAAGTCTGGCAATTGCATTTTGCAAACGTGTGTGTGTGTGTGTGTGTGTGTGTGTGTGTGTGCACGCGTTGGGGGCTGTTGAATGCAGGGCCTTGCTGCACTCTCAGTCCCTTTTTTATCTTCAGATAGAGTCTCACTAAGTTACATAGGCTACGCCTGGCCTTGAGCTCAAGATCCTCCTGCCTCTGCCTCCCGAATTGCTGGTATTACCAGCATGAGCCACTGCACCCAGCATAAATTTATACTTTCCTTTAAAGTGATATTGATAGGTTTCCCTTCAACACAAATAAGAGTTAGTATCAAAAGAGGTAAATTCAAATGGCCAAAGGGAATTGTTCTTTTAATCATTGTTTAAGGAAAACATAACTTATTAAAGTGATGCCTTTATTTAAAAGGTGCTAATGATGAAAAATTAAGATTTGATCTTCTAAATTCCAGGAAATCTTTCTAGTTAATTCCTCAGAATTTATAAGAATCGATCCCAGATCAAACTGGGGTCAAACAAAAGGTCTGTTCTTAAAATATGGCTCCTTATAAGTCTCATGAATAGCAAAGACTGGAGGAAATAAAAATAAAAATCAGATCAAGAAGATAAATATTAACCAGCTTAGACATTTATTTATGGTTGCAGGATCAAGACCATTCAATATATTTATTGAATATACTGAACAAGGACGCAAGAGCATTCAATACATTTATATATTACTGTGACTCTAATAAGTCATTTATATCTTTTTAATACTTTGAGCTTTTCAAATAAAAGGTACTATAAATGTAATTTTATCAGCTTACATTCTTTTACAGGCAAATATTACATTTGGAATTCTGTATTACTTTATTCAACATTTTGTAAACATCTGTTAAAAATAAACATTTGCTTCTACAAATTGAAAGAGTAAACAGAATGCTGGGAAATATACTGCTAGGCTCAGAAATGGCACATAACAAAATCTATGACCAAAATGATGCAGAGCATAATGTATAACTTCTGCTTTCTTACTGTAATATTCAGGGAATGTGTTTTAGGCCAAGTAATTTATTATTGCAGAAATAATCTCAAAAGCACTATAAAGAATTCTTTCAACTTGTGTTTTCCAGTAGTTTTAATTTTAACATTTGCAAATGCACAATCCTTTACAGATTAATTTTGGTGCTAAAAAATCCTTTTAAACCTGTTTATCTCTAATGGAATGAAAATTAGTCAATTTAAAGAATTCCAACTGTGTGTCATGGGGAGATGGAATGTGTATTCTGCTCTTAAGGCATTTACAGCCTTGGATAGAGAACCATGGTACCCCAAGGAGGATTTGGTAGGGAGGTTTCCACCCTCCTCATAAAGTTCATTAACCTCTTCACCTACACCCAAACCACTGAATGTAAGAATAAGTCTAACTACTTAAAATCAGTTTAACTGCTGTGCAAAATCAACATCAAGACAAATACACTAGTGCCCTTCTTTCAAAATAATAGTCGTACCTGTACTCCAACCTCTTTCTTTTTCAATCAACAAATATTATTCCCCTATTAGGTGGTTGATAAATGTCAAACACTGTTGAAACTTGCATTTCCTTGAACATGTAATTTTGTTATGTAAAATATATAATATCAAATTTATCTTTTCAGCCATTTCTAGTGTACAATTCAGTGGCAATTATCACCACTATCCTTCTCCAGAACTTTTTCATCATCCCAGAACAATACTGTATCTGCATTAAATAGTAGCTCTCCATTTTCCTCTCTTCTCAGCCTGGTAACCACCATTCTACTTTCTGTCTTTATGAATGTGACATTCTGGGTGCCTCATATAAGTGGAATCATATGATATTTGCCCCTTTGAGGTTGGCTTGTTCTACTTAGAGTAGTACCTTTAAGATTCATCCAGGGCATAGCATATATTAGAATTGCATTCCTTTTTAAGGCTGAATAATATTCCCCAATCTCTTTTATATGGAAAGTAGATTAAAAAAAAAACATGGAAGTTTTGAACTGAAACAGACCACAGAAGTCATCCCATCCTTTTTTCTGTCTTTCTTTCTTTCTCTCCTCCTCCTCCCCCTCCTCCTCCCCCTCCTCTTCCTCCTCCTTTGTTGTTGATGTTAGGTGTTGTCCAGTCAGGTCCGACTCATCAGGTTTTCAGTGGCTCATTGTTTTGGGATAGTTTCAAGAGTGGAATGCTAATATCCTTCTCCCATTTTTGCAGTGCTGGGGATTGAACCCAGATCCTCAGAAAGAGCAGAGCAGCACTCTACCAACTGACCTAAACTTATGTTTACAAAAATGAGGAAAACAAGTTGCCCAAAGACAAAATCATGTGGCCAAGGTTATATGCCTGGTGATAAAGGCAAAGCATAGCCTAAGGTTTAACTGTCCTTTGGTTTTTTTCTGCTACACACTTGAGTAGTCTATATAGATAACAAAAGGCAAGTGTTAAATAAGTTGGTAATTCCAATAAATGTTGCATGTGTTCAGAAAGATAAATTGACCTGGGAATCTTCCTTAATTATCAAGAAATATTACTTTCAAAAGAAACATTCCAGATTGGCTTGAAATTCACTATGTGGCCTGGACTGGCCTTGAACTTGAGATCCTTAAGTTTAAGCTTCCTGAATGCTACAATTACAGGCTTACAGCACCATGCCTGACTAAAATTTATTCATCTTATTTAATTAATGAATTTATTATCATTTTTGTGGTGCTAGAGATCGAACCCAGGACCTCATACACACTAGGCAAGCACTCTACTACCGAACTGCATCTCTAGCCCTCAGATCCCACATTTAATGTCTTTTTTAAAAACAAAACCAAATTAGCTTACTATTTTGGGTGATTTAATTAACTAAATCTGGCCAAGGGTAGGTCATGTCTAAATGAGACAGTATAATTCCAGGTTCTGACTCAGTGCTCAAAAAGTATAGCTCAGTTGCTAGGCATCCAGATAGGGCTGTAGTTTGTTTTTATAAATGAATACAGAATATACATAGACTTCTGTATAAACAAATACAGGCCAATGTGCTTAACAGCACCTGGATAATGCTGATGAAATCCAAGTACAATAAACACTATGACAAGGATGAATTCTTTATTTACAAAGCTAAGAGAAAATTCATCAGCCATCATTTACTGAACACCTCTAAAATATGCACTAAGAGTCCTAAGAAGCCACACATGTTTAAATCTCTTGCCAAACAGAACATAGATGAGTAAACAAACGTATAGTGTGTTGGGGAGCTAGGTTAAAGATTTGGCCCATCTCTCTCCTGCCATGGCCCAGGAGCCAAAGATGAAGGAGGGCTCAGGAATGGAGTGCTCAGGAACGGCTCTGCACTGATTCTCCTCCTTACATACACATGCATGATAATAAAATCCTCTCTCTCTCTCTCTCTCTCTCTCTCTCTCTCTCTCTCTTTCTCTCTCTCCCCTCCTTCCCTCCCTCCCTCCCTCCCTCTCCCTCTGTTTTATACACACATTTTTGTTATTGAATTGCGTACATTAACGTATGAAATTTCTCAATGTGTAGCTTAATGAAGTTATTCAAAGTCAACCCACCTATGTAGCTAACCGTTACTTAGCAGAAGGTCGCTGATGCTTAAATGCCCCCTTCACATCCCCTAACAGTAACCCCTCATGGTAACCACCATTAGGACTTCTAACACCACACATTAGTTTTGGCTGTTTTTGAACTTGGGGCAAATTTAATTGCACAATATATCTCTTCAGAGTCTGACTTCTCTCACTTGACGGAATGCTTTTGTGAGATACAGCCATGCTGTTGCCTGTTGCAGAAGTTCATTAATTTTCATTGTTGTGTGATATTTTGTCATGTAAATATGCTACAGATTATTTGGGTTATAACCAGTGTTAGATTATTACAAGCAATACTGTTCATAAATACTCTTACACATGTCTTTTCATACATTTGTGCATGAATTTCTATTTAGTATGTGTATTCAAGGGAAATTGCTGGATCATAGATTGTGCTTACATTCAACAAATTACACATGGTTTTCCAAAGCAGTTGTACCAGTTTCATTCATTCTATCACTGTAAGAGTTTCCATTGCTCTGCGTCTTCATCTAAACTTGGAAATTTCAGGGTTTTTTAAATTTTAGCTATTCCACTGGGTGTAAAGAGGTATCCTGTTGAGATTTTAAGTTTCATTTTCCTGGTTAAGGAAGACTACCTTTTCATATGCTTATTGACCATTTGGATATGCTCTTTCATGAAATGCCTATTTAAGTTTCTTGCCTTTGAACTCATTCTAAGAGTGGTAGAGATCCTAAGCAAAGTAGAGAAAGCAAGAGGAAAGACATGGAACCACAAGGAACAGCATGTGCAAATTTATAGTATTCTCAGAGCTGGAGAGTAAATGGATAGCATTGAACTAGTAAATTTTCAGAAAATGTTTTAGTTGCCCATATAAATTTGCCAACCTCTTATTCTTTCAAGTAAGGACATGTAACTGGTTTCTGTGAGGTTGTTATTTAATAATCATTCTGACTTGCTAGTCAGAAATCAGCTACTAAAAGATAAAACTTAATCAGGAATTATGAAGTAATGAGTAATAGCACCCAGAGCCAAGTAAAATAACACCAAAAAGGTTCAAACAATCCCATATGGTAATATTGGCTTTTGAGAAATGTTGGACTGTCAAATATCTGAAAGTCCAACAAAGCTTGTTTACTAGAAGTACAATTTAGTTTTCAGTGAGCTAAAAAGTAGCATTGTAACTCTTTAGTAATGTTTGTAGGCCAGTTTCCCTCTGGCCTAGGTAACCATGTGGGCAAATGAGCATCTCAGAGGAGTATCAAGAGGAGGCTACTATTAGCAAGCCATACAAGAAATTAAGCTCAACTCTATATTTTATGGGGGCTGGCTTCTGTTCTTTCCCTTTTTCCAGGACAGCCTCTAGTCTCTACTCCCTGAAGCACCCCTAAGTATGGAATAAAGGAGAGACGGAATGCAGTCTGTTTCCCTACAACAGCAGCGTGGGCTCAGTAGAGCCTTGGCCACACTCAGCATGCATCTGCCTAGGGAGACTTCTGGACAGCTGTAAGCTGTACCCCCTTGAGAGAGGTCAGGACAAAGACCTCCTTGTAAAACACCCAGGTACATCCTGGAAGCCCGGCCTTTTCCCCCAGTAGCCATAGCTGTCAGGCAGGGCCACCACACAGTGGCTTCCATTGCCATTCCTCAGAGGATGAGTGAAAGACTGAATTCATGATGTGAGTGGTGGGGGCGGGGTGGAATCCGTGGATAATGGACAAAAATGTGGGCTCTGCAGAAGTATTGGATTATCTGCCGGAAGAAGGGAATGTCAACAGAAATGCGTTGACTCACTTGCTGTTCATTAGAGAGAAGTATATTTTGTTGAGGGCCCTTATCTTTGTCGTCACACTTCTGGCACTGTGGACAACAAAAGGCCACAGTACAACCATGCTCGGCACAGAAGAATGGACTTGCCATTAACAGAAAAATAGCTCACCTGAGCCACCCTTGGCTGGGTCTGCCATGAAGCCAGCGCAGTCTCATAGCCTCTAGGAGCCAAAGTTCCACCCAGACGCCCAGAAACTGAAGCAATCAGATCTGGCTTACATAAGCCAACTTTATTTTGGGTTATTCAGAGAATTACAAGTAGTTCTCAGGCTTCTGGATTTAATGAACTAGTAAATTTTCAGAAAATGTTATAGTGGCCCATATAAATTTGCCAACCTCTTATTTTTTCAAGTAAGGACATGTAACTGGTTTCTGTGAGGTTGTTATTTAATAATCATAGCTGACATTTATTACCAACTATGGTGCAAGGCTCTGTGCTAGGTGTTTTCCAGAGCTATCTCATTTCATCTTTAGACATCACTACAAGGTAAGTATTATCTTCATATTACAGATGAGGAGAAACTCAGAGAGGCTAAGTAAGTTTCCTAGTGCCACACAGGTATTTACAGAGCTAGGGTTGGAGCTCAGGTTTATTTGAGTCCAAAGCCTATGTCTTTCACATTGCATTTATTACTTCTTAAATATGTGTAAGTCTGTAGCCATAATATCCTGGCATCCAATCTCACCTGGTCTCGGAAGCTAAGCAGGGTTGGCCTGGTTAGTCCTTGGATAAGAGACTGCCTGGGAATACCAAGTATTGCAGGCTAGTGAGAAGGACCTGGTAACCCACTCCCAAAACAATCTGCCATTGAAAATCCTGTGAATAGCAGAGAAGCACTGACAGTAGTGCTGGGCATGGCACAGTGTTGGAGATTGTTTCATTCTGTTGTCCGTTAGTCGCTATGAGTTGGACCCAGCTCTATGGCATCTAACAAAAACAACAAATATGTGTAAGGGGCTGGGGCTTAGCTCAGTTGGTAGAGTGCTGCTCTGTGCTCTCTGAGGCCCTGGGTTCAATCCCCAGCACTGCAAAATGGGAGAAGGATGTGGCAATCCACTCCCAAAGCAATCACGAAACAATCAGCCATTGAAAACCCTATAAGGGTCGCTGTGAGTCGGAACAGACCTGATGACACCTAACAACAATTAATATGTGTAAACTAGCCAGATATGATTTTTTTTTCTTTTCTAGTATTAGGGCTCAAACCCAGGGCCAGCACATGCTAGGCAAGCACTCCACTGAACTATGCCCCACCCACAGATATGATTTTTAAACATCTAAGGTTTTAATGATATATTAGAATGACCAGAAGTTAAAGTTGGGTTTTATCTTTGTAGAGAGGTCTGATTTTTTTTTCCTGACCTACTTTGATTTTTTTTTCACGATTTCTCCAGTGAGACCTGAAAATTGCACAATAGCCAAGGAGACTCTAGTTCTATCTGACATTGTGACACAATTTTATGCTAATAGGTATACATTTAGTCTGAGATGGTGAGGAATGAAATCTCTTTAAGCCTATTTTGCTGAAATGTGACTCAAAGTAGGTTGTTACAAAACAAGGCTTCTGATAGAGAAGTTCTTTCAATGCTGACTGCATCATTAATGATTTGGCTGTTAAAGTGAGTAGCTCCTAGCAGGAAAGTTTGCCTCAGAGAATTAAACTTATTGACCATATAAGTGAGGAAGAAAACTCTGTCCCATTTTTACCGTTAAGCCAGAAAAATAAAAGACAAAGGGATAGATTATATTGGTCTTTGTTGAAATCACCAAGACTTTTCTTTTGGGAGAGTTGTTCTAGGCTAGATTGTGCCTCTCTAGCATTCATAGGTTGAAGCCCCAACCCTCAGAATGTGACTGTACAGTCAGCTATACAAACAACAGGCTCTGCATCCACGGATTCAACCAATTGCACATGGAAAATGTTTGGGAAAAAAATGTTGTGTCTGTACTGAACAGGCACAAACTTTTTTCTTGTCATTATTTCCTGGACAACATAGTATAGCAACTATATTTACATAGCATTTATATTGAGTTAGGTATTATAAGTAACCTAGAGATGATTTAAAGTATACAGGAACATGTGTGTGTGTTATATGCAAATACTATATTTGTTGTTGTTAGGTGTTGTCAAACCAGGTCTGACTCATAGTGACCCTATGTACAGTGGAACAAAACACTCCCCAACACTGCGTCATTCCCAGCCTATTGCCAGTGCTTCTCTGCTATTCATAGGCTGATTGTTTGGGGGGATTGTTTTGGGAGTGGATTGCCATGTCCTTCTCAAATTTTTGTGGTGCTGGGTGTTGAACCCAGGGCTTCTGAGAGAGCAGAGCTTCACGCTACCAACTGAGCTAAACTCTACTCTGGCCCTATGCACATACTATCTCATGTTACATAATGGACTTAAGTATCCACCTATTTTGGTATCCACAGGGATCCTGGAACCAGTTAGTCAAGGATACCAAGAGAGGAGTATTTGGAGAAGAGACCTCTAAAGGTTACATGAGGCCATATGGTGGGCCCAAATCCAATCTGACTGGGCTCCTTATAAGAGGGAAGGACACCAGAGATTCCCAACCACAGAGGAAAGGCCAGACAAGGACACAGTGAGAAGGGGCTGCCAGCCTCCAACTAACAATTTATGGGGGAAAAAAATTCATTGGCTAGAGTACTGGTTAACATGTGGGCTTCTGCTAGCTTGCTGGGGCTTAAATCTTTTCCTGCTGCTTCCTTGCTGTGTGATTATTTAGGCATGTTACTTAATCTTGTACCTCAGTTTCTTCATCTATAAAGTGGAAATAATAGTACCTACTTCATAGGGTGGGGCTGGAGTTTAGCTCAGTTGGCAGAGTGCTTACTCCTCACACTCTGAAGCCCTGGGTTTGATCTCCACCACCACAAAAATGGGAGAAGTACCTGGCAGCCCACTACCAAAACAATTCTGAAACAATCCAGAAACAATGAGCCATTGAAAACCCTATGAATAACAGGGAAGCACTGACAAGTTCTTGGCATGCACAGTGTCAGGGAATGTTTCATTCTGGTGCACATAGGTTTGCTATGAGTCAGACCCAACTCGACAGCACCTAACAACAACAAACAACAACTCATAGGGTTGTGTGAGACACAACTGAGCTATTATATGTAATATAGAGTAAGACACAAAGTAAGCACTGAGTACATGTGGGCTGTTATTATTTGAACTTTGGCCTATCTCTACATATGAATCAATAGTAACAGAACCATTGTACTTACATGGGTCCACAAAGACTCCTGCCACTAGGTGTCAGCTGCGCCTGAAATTGCCAGCTGAGTGATTAAGAAGAATGAGCAGCCTGGGGAACAATAGCTATTAAATCTCCTGTGCTCAGAACCATCTAGGATGCTAACGAGAATTGATGCCTAGGCTTTGTCCCCAGGGATTCTGGTTCACTAAATTGGGGTGGAGCCCAGGAATCTGCCTTTTCAGTAGGCAGCTTGCATAATTCTGATACAGGTGGTTCTCAGAACAGGCTTTAAGAAATATTAGTCAATCCAGGCACAATGGCACACACCTAGAATCCCAGCAACTCAGAAGGCTGAGGCGGGAGGATTGCAAGTTCAGTGTTAGAGGCAGCCTGTGCAACTCACCAAAACTCTGTCTCAAAAATAAATTTTAAAAAATCCTAATCAAAAGGAATTTCTTCTATAGTCAAGGCTATTAAATTATGGTATATGTCATAACTAATATAAGTCTGTGGGCCGGCATTTAGCTCAGTTGGTAGAGTGCTACGCTGCAGTCTCTGAGGCCCCCGAGTTCAATTCCCAGCACCACAAAAATGGGAGAAGGGCCTGGCAATCCACTCCCAAGGCAATCCCAAAACAGCCATTGAAAAGCCTATGAGGGTCACTATGAGTCAGATACTGATTCCACGGCAACTAACAACAAACAACAATGTAAGTCTATAATGATATTTATTTATTTATTTATTTATTTGCAGTACTTAGAGGTTGAATCCAGGGCCTACCGCATACTTTGCAAGGGCTGCACCCCTAGCCCATTTTTTATTTTGTATTTTTAATCAGAGTCTCAGTAAGCTACACAGGCTGCCTCTGTCCTTGAACTCATAACCTTCCTGGCTCTGCCTCCCAAGTCCCTGGGATTACAGGCATGACCACTTTACCCAGCCGATTTTCTTTTAAAGTGTGTTTAGATCTAATTTTGGCATGGCTGGTAAAGATGAATTTCCCAGGGCTCTCCTCCTGCCTGCATGAACTGACTTTAGGATAGATGGAATGATAAAGAAGCAGCTTACAGAGAAGCACAGTAAGATTTGGTTTGGAGGAAATGATCTTTCAGCCAAAATGTAGTAGATCCAATATGCAAATTAATTAGAAAGTTTTTGTTGTTGCCACTGTTTTTTTTTTGTTGTTGTTGTTGTTTTGTTTTTTGTTTTTTGTTTTTGACAGGAAGTCCTGTTCTGTTGCCCAAACTGGCCTTGAACTCCTGGATTCCAGTGATCCTTCTGCCTCAGCCTCTGAAATAGCAGGGACTACAGGCATGTGCCACTGTGCCAACTATTTGGAAAGTTTTGTATGTAGGCCATGGGAGAATTTTTTTTTTAAGAAAACTGATGGCCCTGGAGAAAAGGAAATAGCTGAAGAAGTGCTGAGTTGGTTAGGATGACTTGAGGAAATACAGTCTCAACTGAAACTGGGCAGTTCTACATGGAACATGACAAAAAAAAAATTATATATATATATATATATATATATATATATATATATATATATAGTTATCAGTGTCTAAAATCTGTATACCTTTTAATTATAGGGCTGCAGTTCTTTCCCATTGGTCAAGTTGCAGTGCAACTGTGCAGGTGGAAAGAATGGTCATTGAAAAGGAAATAGGGCCAGATCCAAACAAGAGTACTTCCGGATTCCTAGGGACAGCTGTGCAGAAGCTTATAGGGGGTTATTCAACAATGTAGTTGGGACAGTGCTTCTTTTCAGAAGAAAATTAATTGGTTTTAACAAAGTTGAGTATAATAGACAACAGTGATAGTATTTGTTTGAACACTTTCCAATTGGACTCCCCAGCATCTTCATGCTACTTTTAAGATAAAAGGGTGTTTAGATACTTTTGGTTCATTGATTCTTTTCCATTCACTTATAATAACTGCAAAGCATTTACTAAAAAATCAAAATTATGGTTATTGAATTTGTGCTCTTGGGGTTCATGTGTTATACTGGGGATATGGATGCACATCAGCATATTTCACAGGTCATTGTTGTTAGGTACCATCAAGTCACTTCTGACTCATAGTGACTCTGTTTACAACAGAATGAAACACTCCCCAAGACTGTGCCATGTCCAGCACTTTGTCAGTGCTTTTCTGCTATTCATAGGGTTTTACATGGCTGATTGTCTTGGGATTGTTACTCGGAAGTGGGCGCCAAGTCCTTCTCCTGTTTTTCCTGTGCTGGGGATTGAACCTAGGGCCTCAGAACCCCCAGAGTAGGCACTCTATCAACTGAGTTAAACCCCTAAATTATATATAAAACTTCAAAAATGGGAGAAGGATGTGGCAATCAACTCCCAAAGCAATCCCGAAACAATCAGCCGTACAAAACACTATGAGAGTCGCGATGAGTCAGATACGACTCTATAGCACCTAACAACAACAACTTATAATTTGTAGTAAGTTTTTTTGTTTGTTTGTTTTTGCGGTACTGGGAGACCTAGGGCCTCTCACATTCTTTCCAAGTATTCTACCACTGGGCTGCACCACCAGCTCATTTTTAAATTTCTTATTTTGAGTCAGGGTCTTGCTGAGTTACACAGGCTGCCTGTGGCCTCAAGTTTGCAATCCTCCTGGCTCCACCTCCCAAGTCCCTGGGATTACAGGCATATGCCACCACACCCAGGTTAGCAAACATATTTCATAGGTGCCATAAATTACTTCTAAGTCTTAGCTTTATTGTTGCAACTGTTTTTTTTCATTTATAGGTTCAATTCAGGCTAAAGTGAATCTTCTAATATAATGATTCATTCTTGAAAGAAAAGAACTTTACATAGGCAGGTGTTATTGTTTAAGTTTGAACTACATCATGTCTATGACTTAGAAGACTTTTTCTTTTTATTCTATTACCATAGTCACATTTTGTTTGGACATTTGCCTTAAGGAGTTAAGAAATTCTTATGGCTTCATACCTAATTGCCTTAAGACATTTTAAAATGCCATTTCTTATTATAAATGTATATATTTACTGTGGAATATTTGAATATTTGAAAATTATTGTTCTTGTTATTAGGTGCCGTCCAGTCGGTATCCGACTCATAGTGACCCTCATAGGGTTTTCAATGGCTGACTGTTTTGGGATTGCCTTAGGAGTGGATTGCTAGGCCCTTCTCCCATTTTTGCGGTGCTGGGAATTGAACTCGGGACCTCAGAGACTGCAGTGCAGTGCTCTATCAACTGAGCTAAATCCCAGCCCTTGAAAATTATAGAAAAGCCTAATTAAATCATTCGTAATTCCACTGTTCAGTGACAACTACCTTTAAAACATTGGCTAGCATTTTCTCTCTCCCTCTCCCTGTGTCTCTTGATAGCCAGGCACCTTGGCTCATACCTGTAATCCCAGCAACTCAGGAGGCTGAGGCAGGAAGATTGTGAGTTCAAAGCCAGAGGCATCCTGCACAATTTAGTGAGACTCTGTCTCAAAATAAAAAATGCAAAAGAGGTTGTAAGTATAGTTCAATGGCAGAGCACTTACCTAGCAAGTGCAAGGCCCTGGGTTCAACCCCCTAGTGCTGCAAAAATAAATAAATAAATAAATAAAAATTAATTGATAACATACTGCCATATTATATATGATCATAGGTCATTTTTCCACTTAATATTATAGCATTCACATATCTCCATATTATTAAATATTCTTTGAAAACATGATTTTATTGACCACATGGTATTCTTACATTTTACCAATGTTTAAGATTACCTTCAAGTTTTTGCTACTCTAAATAATTTTAAACTACCTTGTGCAGAAACATTTTAAATCTGATTTTCTTAACACACATTGAGGAAAGACAGGAATTCTGACAAAAGGAGCAGTGTCATTATCAGAACTTTGCCAGTTGCCTTCTAGAAACCTGCATGTTTGCAGCTCACTAACAAAATGCCATCTGCAACCATAGTACCTTAGTATCTGATCCTGCCTGATCTCAGAAGCTGAGCAAGGTTGGCCTGGTTAGTCCTTGGATAGGAGTCCGCTTGGGAATACCAGGTACTGCAGGGAGAAGGACCCAGCAACCCACTCCTGAAACAATCTGCCATTGAAAACCCTGTGAATAGCAGAGAAGCACTGACAATAGTGCTGGGCGTGGCACAGTGTCATAGAGTGTTTCCTTCTATTGTGCATAGGGTTGCTATGAGTTGGACCTAACTCAACAGCACCTAACAACAACAACAACAAATAGAGTGGCTGTGCCTGTTCTGCCATGCTGCCCCCAAGGATGAATCTTAACTTTAAACATACATAACAGTGAAAGGCAATGTCTCATTGTTTCATTCACTTTCCTTTTATTATTGTCAGTGTTGGACATATTTTCTCATGGTGGTTGACCTATGATCTTAGAAAGACAACAATTTTTTTAGCAAATTTAAGACAAGCCAGCTATGACAATTCATCATTAACCTTATTGCATCAGCTTCTTTCCATTCAGGCAACTTGTTTTAATGAAGGAAACGTCTATTATGATAATAAAGAGCCTGAACTTCTGTGCATGACTAGTTCTGAGCCCTGCCGTTTAGTCTTGTGTAACTGTGAAGAAGTTACCTAATCTCCCCAAGCTTCAGTTCCCTAACTATAAAACAGGGTGGGTAATCCTCATAATAATGAGATAGGAAATATTCAAGCTTTCAGTAAGCTATAATTAAGAAGTAAAAGTGAGAAACATTTCTCTCCTATTGCAAGATAGGCCCAGTAGCTAGATCAAGGCATGATACATACTCTTAGAAGCTAGAACTTTTCAAGTCCCAACAAGTTGCATGTTTCATTTCATTTTTCAGTACTGGAGGTTGAACCCAGAGCCTGGAGCATGCTAGGCAAATGTTTTGCCACTGAGCTGCACTACCAACCCGTCTGCTTCAGCCTCTCAAATTGCTGGGATTACAGGTGTGCACCACAGCACCCAGCAAACACTTCATTGTGTTATTTAAACTTTTACTTGGCAGAGGATCCCACAGATAAGAGGAATTTTGTTTCTTTTTTTAGTGGAGTAGAGGGAAATTCACTGGGAGGTGACTTGTGGTGCTTGCCCAAGAATGTTCTCAGGGTCTCACAGGATATATCTTCTATCATGCTACTTAGTACTTGAGAAAATTGCCCTGGAACTGATAGCATAAATCTCTTCTGCTTCTTCCTTCCTTCCAACAGGTAAAAGAAGTGACACTGCTTCAATCCTGCTGCCTAGCCTATGTGATTATTCTAAAGTCATTGCAAGAATCTGGCTTTCCTTTTTGTGCTGTGTCCACCTGCCTGTCTGTCCCTCTTCTTGTTGTTGTTAGGTGCCCTCGAGTCGGTATCCGACTCGTAGCGACCCTCATAGGGTTTTCAATGGCTGACTGTTTAGGGATTGCCTTGGGGGTGGATTGCCAGGTCCTTCTCCCATTTTTGCGGAGCTGGGAATTGAACTCGGGGCCTCAGAGACTGCAGTGCAGTTCTCTACCAGCTGAGCTAAATCCCAGCCCCCTCTGTCCCTCTAGGAATGTGTAAATGTAGTATAGATTCTCATTCAAAAATTTTTCTTTCAGTGATAATTCAGTTCTTGGTGTGGTGGATTTTTGAGAGTCCAGTGATTGTTTTTCAAGATTTAAAAAAATACATTTCAAATTGTAGGTCGTATCTACAAACTTCCACGCTGAATGAATGTGGCACAGACTGGCTGTTAAGCCATGCTGACCAGGTTGACTGCCAAATGGGATGTTAGTAGTGCAAGAGGCGCTCTGACATCACTCTCTGAACTGCTTTCTCTTTCACATTCTTGTGCTTTCCTAGCTGTCAACCCAGAAGGTGGGTGCTGATTCCCCCAGCAGCTGCCACTGATAAGCAAGGTTAGAGATGTCAGAGATCCTCCAGGAGCTGCTCTGTGTCTCTGAGAAAGCGGCCAACATCGCCCGGGCGTGCAGGCAGCAGGAGGCCCTCTTCCAGCTGCTCATTGAAGAAAAGAAAGAGGGAGAAAAGAACAAGAAGTTCACAGTTGATTTCAAGACCCTGGCCGATGTACTGGTACAGGAAGTTATAAAACAGAATATGGAGAGCAAGGTAAGAAAGGTCACAGCCAAGGAAACCGCCAAATATTTGCGTCTGTGGCTTTCCCCCTTATAGAATAGCATGTTTACTCTCCTTCAGTATACTAGCATCTTGGAGTCAAGTAAACATCGTGGGTTCTGCTCCTCCTTGTGTAGGTTACAATTTTAATAAAATGTTCTTTACAGGAAATCTTTGTAGAAAAGCAAACAAGAAAATAAGAATCACTATTCACAAAAGTAACATCTAGAGATAAACATTCTGTATAGAAGCTTTCATTTATTAATGAGTTTCTTTGTAGTAAATAATACATGTACTCTGGAATACATTCAAAATTAAGACTCCTCCTAATCCCACTACTAGAGAAAACCATAGCTAAATATTATTAGAACATTTCTTTTCCTGTGTATGTGTATGTGTATGCATGACAGGTATAATTTATTTCAACAGAAATGAAAGCACGCTATTTTATAATCTGGCTTTTTTTAAACTTGATATGTTAAGTCTCACCTTTTGGACTTAATCATTTATGTAATGTTTACATTGGTTATGGGCTTGTAGCTGAATAAAATCTCTATTCTACTAGAAAAATATTGCCATGATTAATAATTCTGATTCTAAGTATTTTGAACTGACTTGAGAAAGTATTCAGAAGTAGGAGTAACAATAATAATAATAACAGACACTTATAAATGCTTACTGCATGCCAGCACTATTCTAAAAGCTTTAAATATATTAATTTATTTAACAATTTTATCAGGTAAGAACTGTTATTCCAGTGTAATGTATAAAAAAATAAAAGAGGCACAGAAAGCTTAAGTAACTTGCCTAAGGTTACACAGGAACAGAATAGTGGGGCAAGTTTTTGAACACAGGAAAACTGGCTCCAGAATGTGCATTCTTTACAATATTATATTGTTTTCTATATGATAATCCTGATTTATTTTTTTAGATTTGAGAGGATAGAACTTTATGACATAAAGCATTGTAAAAATATTGGACTATTTTCTATGAATTTTTAAAACTTGAGGAATCATTTAGAATTGCTTAAGTAAAATCTTGACCATAGACAGGAGAAGAAAATAAGTAATCCCATGAAAATTCTACAACTACAGGTATATTTTGTCATGCCTTATAATGGCTCCAATAAACTAAATAAGCTAAGTTTATTTTTGTTTGTTACTAATCAAGACAGTTGGGTGCAAAGAATGGTTGAACAACTGGATTAAATATATATCAATATTGATTTTTATGAGCTAAAATGTGCCCCAAACTACTACAACAAGTTTAGGCAGTTGTTCACTCATGAAGTAAATGGCAGAACTTAAGAACAAATAAGTTATAGTCCATTTAGGCTATATAAAATATTCTTATTTCGTATCTTTTACATCCTGTAGTCTCAGAAATAGGTCTTTACACAGGCTTGGGAGACTGAGCTTCCGTCCTTGATGAATGGGCTGGTTGGTAGCCCTTGTTCATTTGTACTGACTTGCAAAAGAGAAAAAAAAAGAAGTGGTTGTGGCCATTATTAAGGCTTTTAGCCATCTGTAGACAAGTGAGTTCAAGTATTTGAAGTATTTCCTTGCTTTTGTTCCCTGAGAACATCATGCATATCATAATTCAGCACATATTCTGAGACAAATTGTCCCTGTTACTCAGGATCAGAGGTAAAGTGTAACTAAAAACTTTCTGATTATACAGAAATGAGAGAAATTCTTACTTGGTTCCATTTATTCACCCTATATTGGTGCATAAATAATTGGTAAAGTGTTGTTTTGTTTTCTGTTTTCATGGTTGCTGTGTGTGTGTGTGTGTGTGTGTGTGTGTATGTGGTGGTGGTTAGGACTGAATCCAGGCCTTACACATGCTAAGCAAGTGCTCCACCACTGAGTCACCCTCCCAATCTTTTTTTTTTTCAGTTGGAGACAAGGTCTCCATAAGTTCTGCATACTACCTCTGGCCTTGAACTTGCAATCCTCCTGCCTCAACCTCCTCAGGTGCTGGGATTACAAGCATAAGCCATGATGCCAAGCAAGTATTTGTATGTATTTGTATATGTATCTTTCCTAGCCTGAAAGCTAATGGTACTTCTGACAGGCGCAGAAGCACACGAAAGTGAAAACAAAATCTATTGCTACCCTCTAATCTCTTCTATCCAGTCTCAAATAATAATTTTAGCTACTTGGTTAATAATACTAACTTTTATAAGATATTAGAGTGCTGTTTAAGAGCAGTCGCTTAAATATCTCCTTTGCAAACATTCTAATCCTATGGCTCTTACATAGAAGGTTGACAGGACATAAGGAAACTGAACCTTTATCATGATTTGGGATTTCTAGAGGGGCAAAGGAACAGGAAAATATTGGAAAACTAAGCATGGAACCAAACTGACTTCATTTTTATACTTGAGTTGGTTTCTAGACTTGGAAATTCTAAATTTCAGGTCTGATTGTGTGACTTAATTTGAAATATAAAATGTAAATCTGTTCAGAGCTGAACGTGTGTATGAGTTTCTCTTGTTGATTTTTTGTCATACTCTGAATCATTCAGTTTCCAGGCTTGGGAAAAAAAATTTTGGGAGAAGAATCCAACGAGTTTACTAATGACTTGGGTAAGTAGAAGAATCTACAATTTTTGTAACTTAACTATTATATGATATTCTAATCTTCAACTCACACCATGAAATAAGTGGATGTTTGGGGGCCTTTCAGTGTAGACAACATTAATATGGTATACTTAATGTTAAGATTCATTCAGTCTATACTTCAGAATATCATGCCATTTAAGAGAGTGAGATAGATGTTCTCCTAGAATAATTTAATAAGGCCATGCATCATTTTAAATATAAATTATGTATCATATTTTATGACTTAATTTTTGGGAAGATTGCATGACCCTTTGGGAATCTAATGGAGGTTATTAATTCCCCAGAAAGATGTACATTTACATAGTTTGCAGACTATTTCAGGTCCTAGATATAAACCTATTTGTGGACTCCCTGGCCCTTGGCTAAGAATGCAGAGGAGGCCCTGACCCTGAAATACTGCATCATTTTGAGCCAATTACCTCTGTTTCTTTTGGTCTCAGAACTTCTTTAAAGGTACTTGGACTAATCACAAGGTTCCTTTTAGTACCGATTTTTTGTTTGTTCATTTGTTTTGTTTTATTTGGAGTCTCACTGTGATGCCCAGGCTGGTCTCGAATGACCCTCCTCTCTCACATTCCAGAGTAGTTGAACTACAGGTGTGTGCCAATGCACCAGGCTAGTCGCAAGTCTTTAGTTTTATTTACTTGGTTCCCTGTGGGGAGATTCTCCTTCAGTGGATCTCCATGTTTCCTGGTGGTACCAGATGAAGTATCACAATGTCTATCTGATCTTTTTTTGTTTTTTCAGAGAAACTTGTTTGTTTGGTTTGGTTTGGTTTGGTTTAGTGGTAGAAGACTTAAGATAGTGCAACTTAACCACTGATCATGTGACAAATAGTTAAATATCTGGAAGCATATTTACAAAGAAAAAAACAAAGTTTTGGATGAGCTCTGAAAACTTTGTAGTGCCCTTCATGGGCCATGTATTAAGATGTGCTTAGTTCCCAGTTAAGGGGAGAGAGAAAGATCTCATTTAAACTTCTGAAGGTTAAAAATGACTCATAATTAAATTACCGGAATTCCTCATTTAAAATCCTACATTTGACTACTTCATCAATGGTTATTTTAAAACTTCATTTACCTGGAATTATAGGGCAAAAAGACATTTCACAACCATTTTCTTGTTTGTTAGGAGGGTAAAGAAAGGTGAAAGAGGAAGAGACTGAGAGGCTGTGGGGGATGACCTGAGCACAGGCAGCCCAGACAGGTGTTTCAATTGCCCCTTAAGTGTGATGGAAACTCACTGGCCAATTCTAAGCGAAGGAGTGATATGACTTACTCATTTGAAGAAGCCATGACTTTTACTAAGCCCAAAGTAGTGCTCAGTATGTGATGGTCATTAGCATTATTATTCCCCAACTTTTGCAGTCTAATTTAATTTGCATTTAACTTAAGTAAACTTAAGTGACTGCTCCTTGTCTGATTTAGTGTTATCCTTGTGGGCTAGCAATGTAACTGAGTGGTAGTGCATGCCTGGCATGTTCAAGGCCCTGCGTTCAATCCCCAGCACCATGAAAAATAAAGTAAACCAGTCATCATTGTAATAGATTCATACTATGCTTCCCAAACTCAACTGATCATATCATCATCTCAGGATCTTGTCAAAATTCAGGTCTAGGGTGGGGCTTGACATTCTAAATTTCAAGCAAGCTCCCAAGTGATACAGATGCTGCTGGTCCTTGGAACTGAGAGGGTAGCTAGAAGCAAATGTCTATACATCTAAAAAGACCCAAACTGTTGCATTTTCTTAATTTTGAAAGAGCTTTTTTCTCCATTGCTGTCACTTCTTGTTACTACATATTTGATTGTTTTTTTACCAGCTTCTTCCCCCTTTTGTTGGAGGATAGAAATTGGATTAACTAGAGTCTAAGATGCATGTTTAAATCCATGCAAAATCACACAGACTTGGTAACTTTGATTCCATTTGGAGAAGCAGCTTTGCTTAACTGCTGCTTCTCAGTAGGTTTCACAGAGGACAGCTATTTTTATGGGCACAATTTTGAGTCATAGAATTTTACCATATTTAAAGATTAGTTTGTTGCTGTTAGGTGTCTTTGAGTCAGGTCTGACTCATAGTGACCCTGTGTACAACAGAATGAAACATTGTCTTATTCTGTGCCAGGCACACGATCTTATTTATGTTTAAACCCATGGTTGCAGACACTGTGTCAATCCAACTAGTGGAGGATTTCCCTTTTTTCCATTGACCTGCCACTCTCCCAAACGTGAAGTCCTTTTCTAGGGATTGGTCCCTCCTGAATACATGTCCAAAATACATCAGAGGCAGTATAGCCATCCTTGCTTCCAAGGAGCACTCTGGTTGCCTTCTTCCAGGACAGATCTTTTGGAGCTTTTTGCAGTCCATGGTATATTCAGTTTTTATCTCCAGCACCACAATTAAAAAGCATCAATTCTGTTGTCTCCCTTATTCAATGTCCAGCTTTCACAACCATATGATGCGGCTGAAAATACCATGGCATGAATCAGGCACACCTTCATCTTCAATGTGGCATCTTTACTTTTCAACACTTTAAAGAGGTCTTTTACAACACCTTTTCCCAATGCAATGTGTCTTTTGATTTCTTGACTGCTGCCTCCACAGTTGTTGATTGTAGAACCAACTAAAGAAAAATCTTGGACAATCTCAATCAATAAATGGACAGTCCATTTATCATAAAGTTGCTTACTGAACCAGTTGTAAGGATTTTTGTTTAGTTGATATTGAGGCACAATCCATACTGAAGGCTGTGTTCTTTGATCTTCATCAGTAAATGTTTCAATTCATCTTTATTTTCAGCAAGCAGAGTTGTATCAGCTATATAACACAGGTTGTTAATGAGTCTTCCTCCAATCATGATGCTGCCCTCTTCATAAAGTCCAAATTCTCAGATTATTTACTCGGCATAGATTGAAGAGGTACAGTGAAAGGATACAGCCCTGATGTACACCTTTCTCAACTTTAAATCAGGCAGTGTTTTCTTGTTCTGTCCAAACAACTGCCTCATGGTCCATGTACAGATTCCTCATGAGTATAGTTAGTGCTCTGGTATTCCCATTCTTTGTAGTGTTACCTATAATTTCTTATGATCCACACAGTCAAATGCCTTTGTATAGTCAATAAAACATAGATATATTTCTGGTATTCTCTGCTTTCAGCTAATATCCATCTGACATCAGCAATGATGTCCCTGATTCCCCACCCTATCCTGAATCTGGCTTGATTTTCTGGCAGTTCCCTGTCTGCATACTGCTGTAGTCACTTTTTAATGACCTTTAGCAAAATTTTGCTTCTGTATGACATTAATGATATTGCTCTATAATTTCCACATTCAGTTGGATCCCCTTTCTTGAGAATAGGCATAAATATGGATCTCTTCCAGTCAGTTGGCCAGGTAGCTACTTTCCAAATCTTTTGGCATAAATAAGTGAGCACCTCCAGTGCTGCATCTGTTTGTTGAAACATCTCTGTTGGTATTCTATCAATTCCCGGAGCCTTGTGTCTTGCCAATTCCAGTTCCTTCAAGGCAGCTTCCACTTCATCCTTCAATACCACTGGTTCCTCATCATATGCAGCCTCTTGATATGGTTGATCATGTACCAATTCTTTTTGGCATAATGACTCTGTATTCCTTCCATCTTCTTTTGATGTTTCCTGTGTCATTTAATATTTGCCCTTTGGAATCCTTCACTATTGCCACTCAAGGCTTCAATATTTTCTTCAATTCTTTAAGCTTACATACCCACCATTAAGGCCACAAATGAAGATAGGGAAGATTTTTTTTACTAGCTCCAACATTCTGAAATAGATCAAACATACAATTAGGATGTATTAATAATTACTGGTGACTGAAATACAAAAGTTGGAAACAAAGAAGAAGGCTCAATAGTCGGCAAATATGGCCTTGATAACGGAAACAATGCTGGAGATCACATGATAGAATTTTGTCAGACCAGTGACCAATGACTAATTGCATATATACTTTTTCATCAACATAAATAGCAACTATACACATGGAATTCACCAGATGGAATATATGGGAACAAAATTGACTACATTTGTAGAAAGAGACAGAGGAAAAATTCAATATCAATTGTCAGAACAAGACCAGGTGCAGATTATGGATCTGACCTTCAACTGCTCATGTACAGGTTCAAACTAAAACAAGAAAATTACAAGTGTACGAGAGCCAAGGTATGACCTTGAGTATATCCCACTTGAATTCAGAGACCACTTCAAGAACAGGTTTGATGCATTAGACACTAATGATCAAAGACCAGACAAATTGTGGTATGACATCAAAGACATCATTCATGTGGAAAGCAAAAGGTTCTTAAAAAGACAGGGGGAAAAAAGAACAAATTACCTGTCAAGACAGATTTTGAAACTTGCCCTTAAACGTCCTGCAGCTAAAGTAAAAGGAAGACATAATGAAAGAATAAGCAGAAGATTTCAAAGGGCAGCTTGAGAAGACAAAATCAAATATTATAATGACATGTGCAGAGAGCTGGAGGTAGAAAACCAAAAGGGAAAAACATGCTGTTTTTCTCAAGATTAGTATACTTCATCCTATATTACTGAGTATAAATACTTTTTAGTTATAAGCAGTATCACAGGAGATAGAAATATTTCAGTATGGTGATAAAACCCCTGTTCTTTTCAATAACATATTCAGACACAAATAGTGACATATATATTAAAAGTCAAGAAGCAAAAAATACATAAGTAAAATATCATCAAGGACTTAGAGTTTTAACTGGTCAGTGACCCCCTTAAACTGGATGCAAAATTGTGTCCATATAGACATTTTTCTGGGGAGCAGGTCTTTGACTCCTGGAATCATCCTCTGTATTGAGATTAAGAGCAGAGGTTGCAGGGCATATGGGACTTTGTGAAGTTCCACAGGTGATTCTGGCAGTCAGACAGGTTTAGGACCCCCCCTTGTATGTATGTATGTATTGCCTTCACCATTATAACCTATGTGCACAGTTTTTGTGGACCCCTCTTTCTTCCTTCCCTCCCTATCCACAACTCCTCTTTTGTTGTTTCCCCACTGAAACTCAATATGTAATGGCTTTGTTATTGTTGTTGTTGTGAATTTGTTCTTATTCTAGGGGAAAAGATTACTATGGAACTATGTTCAACAGAGGAAGAAACAGCAGAGCTTCTTAGCAAAGTCCTTAATGGCAATAAGTTGGCATCTGAAGCATTAGCCAAGGTTGTACATCAGGATGTTGCCTTTACTGACCCAACACTGGATTCGATACAAATCAACATTCCACAGGACATCTTGGGAATTTGGGTGGATCCCATAGGTAAGGATAGGACAGTGTGTTTGCTCTGTTTGCTTTTGTTTATTTGTTCTTTTTCACAACCTTTTTTGGAGGAGGGGGACTTGGAAAAATAAAAATTATTGAGAATATAGTTTAACTCCCTTAGAATCTTTTAAAATATTAAAAATATAAATGATCAGTGAAGAGGTGAGGTGTGTTATTTGTTGTGTTATAGATATGTGCATATAGTGTATATTCTTGAGTCTAATTTGCACCCTTTCAACAGTTTTAGAGGGGTAAAAAATCAGATGTGGATTAGAATCATGTGCGGGTTGATACATATACAATTATGAGCTAACTCATTTTTAAAAGATTCAGAGGCCAGATTGGTAAGTGAGACTACAAAGTGATACCAAATGTGACCAACTGAGAACATATGCCACACACATAGTGCTCAGCTCCAATAGATTGTTGCCATAGGAGAGTATAAGCCAGATCTTCAGATTTTTTTTAAAGAAACTAAAACCTAAGTTTTTACGTGAGAGCTCCCAATATTTAACTCTGAGCTACTAAGTCAATTAAACAAGCCAACAATCAAGGTGGCACAGGTGAAGCAAAACCCAGCTGAATGTGTCTCATGTGCACTCAATTTCTTTTTTGTCCTGACTGTGGTAGAATCATAAGTATAGTTCATTGTTTTAAATATATAGTCCTTGTCCTCGATGATTCTATTAATACAAACTCCAAGGTGTTAATTTTAGAAGTCTCCCTCCTTTCTTTTCTTTCTGACCTCCCTGGCACATTCCACTCAACCCTACTAGGACCATTCATTATACTAAGCAAGTATCCTTCCTATTTTATGAGCATTGACACAATGTTTCAAAAATGGGCCTGTTCATCAGCCAGTGAATTCTATGTAGAAACTAAAAATCTTCCCCAACATCTTTTATCACTTCAGGGTAAATTGCCATCTGTTAGGATTTCTGAGGGCTAGGGATCTCTTTGGGCTGGGATTTAGCTCAGTGGGTAGAGCACTGCGCTGCGCTGCAGTCTCTGAGGTCCTGAGTTCAATTCCCAGCACCACAAAAATGGGAGAAGGGCCTGGCAATCCACTCCCAGGGCAATCCCGAAACAGTCAGCCATTGAAAACCCTATGAGGGTCGCTATGAGTCGGATACGACTCAACTCGACGGCACCTAACAGGGATCTCTTAGTTCTTGGTTCAACCCTGAATTGGTTCTGTTATCTAGCTCTCTGGAACTTTGGCGAGGTACATCCTTAACTATGCACTAACTCATGGGATATTGGCAGTCAGCTGCTGGCATGAGTATCTCTTGGGAAAACCTAGCTGTTTGGCTTCTTTTTCATAGGAACACTGTTAATTTCTTCCTTTTTATGCCACTCTCATTGCCTTTTCCTTCCTTATAATTTAATGAACCAAATAATAAAAACAACAGTAGGTAATTCCACTCTGACAGATTCCTGGAAGGCTTTTCCATCTCAGGTTGTACTAGTCTTCTGATTAGTAACAGTTCTAGGACAACCCCACCACTTAACCTGAGTTGTTAGCTCTTAAATGTTTTTGACATGTTACAAATATTTAAGTGCTTATTATATACAAAGTCCTGTGGTAGAATTATAGCCGTGTCCTCTCCCTTCAAGAGTTCTTATACAAGCCAGGTGTGGTGGTGCATGCCTATAACCCCACTGAAAGTCTGCATGCTAGCCTGGGCTACATAGAGACCCAATTCAAACACTCATATACTCAAAAAAATAAAACATAATCACATTAAGAGTAAAATGCAAGAGGTCAAATAACAATTCAATGCAGGTGATAATCCAAATGCAAAACCTGACAGGTTACTAAATTAGAAGAGAGAAATTATGTAGTACAAAATATAAGGATATATTCATTATCTGCTGAACAATCTTTACCTGAATCCCAATACATCTGCTTCGTTTTTCAGATTCAACTTATCAGTATATTAAAGGTTCTGCTGACATTAAATCCAACAAAGGAATTTTCCCCAGTGGACTTCAGTGTGTCACCATTTTAATTGGTGTCTATGACATACAAACAGGGGTGCCCCTGATGGGAGTCATCAATCAACCTTTTGTGTCACAAGATCTAAATACTCTCAGGTAAAAGATGAGCATTTTTGGTATATTATGGTTTTCAGAACTTACGACCTCAGCTTTGCTGATTGTCAGGATTATCACACTACATGATATTCCCATGACTGAATACATTTGGAGGTTCCCACTAAAAGTCTCCATGTTTGAATGAAAGCTTTATTTTTAATCCTGGATTTGGCATAATTTTATGTAGGGCCAAGTGCATGCTGGTAGACATTTTAAAAGAAATACTATTTGAAGAAATCATTGCTTTAATTTGGGATATAGCAATCCTGTTCCCTATTTCTAAAATCTACTCAAAACCAGATAAATAGAATGGTACTAACACTATCTTCTAATACATTTGGGATAAGATAGATGTCATCACTATATTGCCAGTTGAACTTTCGTATAATTTTAGAATAAATTAAAAACAAAATGTGAAAAGTACCCAGCGAAAAGATTGATAAGTATGGCCAAGTTTGGAACCTAATGATGGATGTCTCTATTTATAAATGCTGTCTGCATCACTTCCCACCCTGCCTCTTCCCTCCCTATCTCTTCCCTCCCACCCTTTCCATGGATTCCTGAAAAGAACGTGGAGGATGCCAAGATCCCAGATGTTTCTGATCCATGGCCTGCGCTGAGGGGTTAACTCCAGGGCATAGCAGAGTCCAAGTAGAAAAAGGATCTTCAGTTTTTAATTGAAATATATCATATTTTTCCATTTATATCGGACCATATATTGAACTTTGAGTTATTTTAGGTAGAATAGTGTGCTCTTTAATAGTCTATTTCATACCTCTAGAATTTTGATATTTTTCCTCTACCTTTTCTTCCAAACCAAAACTGTATTTCAGTCATCTTTAAAAGGTCATTTAAGCCAAGTGTGGTGGTGCACACCTGTAATCTCAGCACTCAGGAGGCTGAGGGAGAAGGTTCATGACTTCCAGACCAACTTGGGTTACATAGAGACCCTGTGACTCTGTCTTTAGAGAGAGAGGGATAGCCACTGTGTTTGTTCTCAATTTGAGTCGTGCCACATCAGCAAATGGAGGTCCCGAGGGTTTTACTCCATTCTCATCATTAAAAGGTCGACTCTACTCTGAGGAGGCAGCTCTTCCCCAGCTGTCTTTTGGATGCCTTCCAACCTGGGGCACTCATTTTCTGGCACTGTAGTTGACAGTGCTTCTCTGCTATTCATAGAGTTTTCAGTGGCTAGTTGTTTTGGGTTGCTGGGTTCTTCTCCCTAGTCTGTCTTAGTCTAGCCACTCAGCTGAAATTTGTCCACCATGGGTAGCCCTGCTGGTATGTAAAATAGCTGAGGCATAGCTTTCAAGCATCACACCAACGCCCCTACAGCACGACAAGCTGACAGACACATGGATGATTTCTAGGCTTTGAGGTGGTAAAACTCATTATGTTGCGTATTTTTTCGTTTATCACTAATTTTGAAAACAACATGAATAATGAAAGACAAATGTCATAGTCCCCTCTACCAGTTGAAATGTTTTTTCTCCAGGTGGAAAGGACAGTGCTACTGGGGCCTTTCTTACATGGGGACCAACATCCACTCCCTTCAGCTCGCCATCTCTAAAAGAAACAGCAGTGAAGTCCAGACAGAAAACGCCAACTCTGAGGCAGAATTTGCCCACCCCTTTTCAGCAGTCATTAGTACAAGTGAAAAGGAGACTGTCAAAGCTGCACTGTCACGCGTGTGTGGAGATAGCATATTCCGGGCAGCTGGGGCCGGTTACAAGAGCCTCTGTGTTGTCCAAGGCCTGGTTGACATTTACATCTTTTCAGAAGACACCACATTCAAGTGGGACTCCTGTGCAGCTCATGCCATTCTGAGGGCCATGGGCGGGGGCATAGTGGACATGAAAGAATGCTTGGAAAGAAATCCAAAGACGGGTCTGGATTTGCCACAGTTGCTGTACCATGTGGAAAACGACGGTACTACTGGCGTGGATCGCTGGGCCAACAAGGGAGGACTGATAGCCTACAGATCCAGGAAGCGGCTGGAGGCATTCCTAAGGCTCCTTGTCCAAAACCTGGCCCTTATGGAGACACAGACATAGAAGGACTCTGACTTCAATGTACAAATAATATGAACTGGAACAGTTTTCCGTTTATCTCTATCTTTTGGAGATAGTTTTGTCCTGTTGGTGGTTAACATTCACCTTCCTCTTTTGAGGAACTTTTTCCATTATGTGTTCATAATGTTAATTTCAGTAAATTAATGACATTCATCAGCAATTAAATGGATGTATGATATTCTTACACTGAATGTTATGCTGTTAATGTTGCTTGGAACATTTGGAACATTTTATTGGAATATTTCAATAAAATATTGAAGAAAGAGGAAAAAAATCCCATTTGATTATTGTTGTTGTTGTTGTTAGGTGTCGTTGAGTCGGTATCTGACTCATAGCGACCCTCATAGGGTTTTCAATGGCAGACTGTTTGGGGATTGCCTTGGGAGTGGATTGCCAGGTCCTTCTCCCATTTTTGCGGTGCTGGAAATTGAACTTGGGACCTCAGAGACTTCAGCGCAGCACTCTACCAACTGAGCTAAATCCCAGCCCCATTTGATTATTAGAACTACTATAACCATCTAAGTTATAAGAGAAATGTTATTGAAATATTAGGAAGAACCCAGGAGGAGATTGCTTAGATTTTGTTTTCAGTCTCAAAGGGAAAAGCGGTATTTTTAGCCCATGGCAGAATATTTAGAACTTTGAAGTGGCATAAGATGTAATTTCAAGGAAAGCCCAGAACACTATGTGTTCACTCCCACCTTCAGAGAGGTAGGGAGATAGAGATGGGTCTACACATGGGGAGAGCATGTCATGAAGGGATACACACACACACACACACACACTTCCTGTGGGTAAGCCAGAAGGGTTTCTGTAATTTTTGCATCTTTGGTACATTTCACCAAAAGCCAGGGGTAGGATATAGACAACCCTTGTATACACCAGTAGGCCATACTGAATATTTTCTGAATTGGGCATTGACCACTTTTACTATTCTCTTTAGCAGCCCTGGTAACCTGATGGTTCCAACTGGAGGTGTCAAAACTTCTGCTCTGACTTCCTTCTACCCTGCGCCCTCTAGGGGCCAAAGGATCTCTCTACAGCATCCTCTATTTTTCTACAGTTACAAATGAAAGAAAATAATAGTCACACTTGGTTTTATTCCTTCTAATATCCTTTAATAAAAATTTTGTTTTGCAGTTCTGGTGGGTTGAACCCAGGGTCTCACTCTTTCATGCTTTGCAAGCATTGTACCAATGAGCTGCACCCTCAGCCCAATTTTTTACTTTTTGGGACAGGGTCTCGCTAAATTACTAAGGCTGCCTCTGGTCTCTAATTTGTGATCCTCCTGCCTCCCCTCCTGGGTCACTGGGATTACAGGTATAAACCACCATGCCTGGCAAAAATTGACAAAATTTGTATATTTTGTGGTACATTTGAAATATGAATACATTGTAGAATAACTATCGGCCCAATTAACACATGCATTGTCTCACTTTTTCGTGGTGAAAGCACTTAAAATCTACAGTTAGTAATTTTCAAGTATAGGATACATTGTTACTAACTTTAGTCATCACACTGTATGGTAGATCTCTTGATTTTATTCTTCTTATCTAACTGAAATTTTGTGTCCTTTGACCAGTATCTCCCCAATCCCCGCACTGCTTCAGTCCCTAGTAACCACCACTCTACCCTCTGCTTCTGAGTTCAATTTTTTTAGACTCCATATATAAGTGAGATTATGGAGTATTTTTCTGTGGCTGGCTTATTCCACTTAACATGATGTCCTCTGGGCTCATCCATGATATCACAAATAATAGGATTTTCTTTTTGTTTATAGTTAAAAGGTATTCCATTATGTATGTACAGCACATTTTTGTTATCGATTAACTGACACTGAGGTTGAATGCATATCTCAATTATTGTGAACAATGATGCATCAAACGTGGGAGTCCAGATACCTCCTCAACAGAAAGGAAATTACATTTCATTAGTCAAACTCTTTTCAGTATTTCCTTGCATGCGGCAGACTCTTATTTAGTGAAAGGGTTATAGTTTTTGAAAGTCTACATTATGTCTGGGCTGGGATTTAACTCAGTGGGTAGAGCGCTGTGCTGCAGTCTCTGAGGTCCCGAGTTCAATTCCCAGCACCCCAAAAATGGGAGAAGGGCCTGGCAATCCACTCCCAAGGCAATCCCGAAACAGTCAGCCATTGAAAACCCTATGAGGGTCGCTATGAGTCGGATACCGACTCAACAGCACCTAACAACAACAACAACAACATTATGTTCTGTGATTGTGAGCTCTCAAGTTGTATATTTTTGTCACTGATAGTTTAATTTAAGGTTGATTTGAAGACAAGTCAATTACTCAGAAAACACATTAGAAATGAAAACCTAGGATCTCTGCTCCCATATACACCAGTATGGAGAAATACTATATATATATATATATTATTTTTTTTTTTAAAGCACATCAAGTTGGTGTCCAACTCATAGGGACCCTACATACAACAAATGAAACAGTCCTGTTAGTGCTTCTCTGCTATTCATAGGGTTTTCAATGGCTGATTGTTTTTTGGGAGTGGGTTGCTGGGTCCTTCTCCAAAGCCTACAGCACCTGGGGTTCCCAGTCAGTCTCCCAATCAAGTACTAACCAGGCCTGACTCTGCTTAGCTCCCAAGATCTGACGCCACAGTGATACAGCTGCAGGCCAACACTAGTTAGGTTTCAAGATCTGATGAGATTGGACGCCAGGGTCGTGTGGCTATAGACATGAACACTTTTAGATTATGTAAATTATCAACAAATGTAGTGAAATTAGTCATCTTCAATGAGATTTGAATAGATAGTTTCTCATTTGGAAGAGAAAAGATCTGAGGAGACAAGGGAGTCAAATATACTCTGTAAGCATCTATTTTGTATGGTTGGCCTGCCATATCTGTACCTTCTCCATCCACAGTACCTTCTTCAACCAACCTTGTATGGAAAATACTCAAAAATATTTTTTTATTTGTGCCAAATACATACATGTCACTATTCCCTAGACAATACTACAACTATTATACATTGTATTTCCATTGAATTTAGGTATTATAAGTAATCTAGAGATGATTTAAAGAATATGGGGAAATGTGCATAGGTTATATGCAAACACTGCACTGTTTTATATAAGGGACTTGACCACTTGTGAACTTGGGTACCTCTGGTGATAAGGGGCTGGAACCTATCCCCTTCCTATACTTAGGGATTGTTTCCATTCATTCCCCCTAGGACACTAAGGGACAACTGCATATTCATTGTCAATCTCTGCAGGAAAGCCAAGGCCCTTCCTCCAAACTCAGGTCTGCTAATAGGTCTACATTGTTTTTCTTGCATAAGCCACACCTATCTAAGTATTTCTGTTCTATGTAAGTATTTCTTTACAGGAAGAGCTTAAAAATATTTGCAAGGTAATCTGAGGACATAGTCATTCTGGATTTTTATAAATTTTCCCTCTATTTTTACAGTTGTCTTATGTTCAACAGTAATTTTTTTTAAGACGTGCCTTTATTGATCACTACCAAATCCTTCAACTCTGTTTTCAAACTTATGTTCCATTAGTTTACATTACATCTAATTAATCAACTGAATTATTAAATGTAAAATTGGAATATAGAGTTTTGGAAAGAAATAAGCAGCTCTTGGTACACAGACAATTCATTCTAATAAGAATTCAACTCAAGTAACAATTCGATTCTAATAAGAATTGAGGGCTAGTGATGGAGAGGCATTGTATAAAGGAGTCTTTGCTACAAAGGTCAGGTGTCTTGTACATCAATCTGCATTTTACAGGAGACAGGTAAAGAGATTAATCTCCAGGTCACTTAGATGAACAGTGGTTAAAAAAAAGACTTTCAACTGCACATCAATAGGAGCAGTCTCTGGGAATCTAAGTGAATAATTCATCTCTTGCTCTCACAACCCAGATCAATCACTCAGGAAACCCTCTTGGCTCCATGTTGGGGAATCCTAGAGTGTACCATCAAGGTAGGAGCCCACCTGGTCCACCTGGAGGACTGACCTCTGTCCTCTAGGACAAGTGACCCTTGTCCTACATCCTGGCCATTTGCCTCCATTAAACCCTATGGGGCAAGATGGTGACTGGTCACCATTGTCCCACATTCTGGCCCTTCACTCCTACTCCTCCCATCAAATGGCCCAAGATGGCCTCTGACAAGTCCAGCTCTGGAGTGACCACTTCCACTCTGATTGGGGTCACCCAGACCCCTGTGATTGGTCAGTAAAGGGACTCTCATGATTGGCTTGGCCTGCGCCTTATCCACCTACCAAAACTGCACAATTACAAGTCCCTATTTGCATGGTAGTTGGTGGCAGTTGTCCCAGGCATGAGCCATGCCATGATTGGCCACTCCCTAGTCCACCCCCCTCCTGGAATGTATATAAGCAGGCCACTGACCACCCCTAGTACTCCTCTTGTCTTCACCTGCTACCGGACCCCATTACCTTGAACCACCATACCCTATTCCTGAGACTAAGACCTACAATCAACAAGACCTTCAAGCAACGCTTTGTGTCAAGCCCAGGGGCCCCGAAGAGCCGAAGGCACCAAGCAAGATATGAGGCACTCTCCAATTTCTCCCCAAGCCTGGGGAGGAAGAAAGTGGAGAAGGCAAGCTTCGAGAGTCAAGGTGGACGCAGAACATTGGTGCCAATAACATTCCTTGGCTTGTTCCTGTTCTTGCTTGCAGGAGCAGCTGAATAAACCCTTGTTCCTTTTATAATAAGAAGGTTCCCAAAGTCCTTCTTGGTGCCACCAACCAGCTCTCACTTTAGCCCCCAGAGTCCTGGGACTTCACCTAGTGTTGAGGCAAGGCTCCAAGACCTTACCGGGCCAGAGCTGAACCCCAACAGCTCCACTTTCAAAATGTATCCAGAATTCCCCCATTCCTCATCATTCCTATCCCTCAGCCTGCTCCGGGCACCTTTGTGCTTCAACTGAATTATTGCAATAAGCTTCTCACTTGACTCCATCTCCTTCATTCTCATTACAGAAGCAAGAGGGATGCTTTTCAAATATATCAGATCTAGTCTCTGTTCTGCTCCAAATCCTTTAAGTGTCTCCTCTTCTTTCTCAGGGGAAAAGCCAAACTTCTTACACAGCCCATAGGCCCAGCATCCACCCTTCCCACTTCCCTGTGGAGTAAGAGGTCATCTGCTCCTACCTTCTGGTGTGGTCTAAATGTCTGTGTCCTCTGCCAAATTCTAAGTTAAAATCCTAATGCCCAAGGAGATGGTATTAGGAAGTGAGGTGTGTGGATGGTGGTCAGCCCACGAGGGTGAAGCCCTCATGAATAGGGTTAGTGCACTTACAAAATAGGTCTAACAGAGACCTCTCATCCCTTCTACCATGTCAGGATACAGCATGTAGCACAATCTGTGAGCCAGAAAGCTCACCCTCACCAGCCACTGAATCTGCTTTGATCTGGGACTTGCCACACTCCAGAGCTGTAAGAAGTATATTTCTGTTGTTTATAAGCTACCCAGTTTGCGGTTGTTATAGTAACCCAAAAAGTTGACTAAGACACTCTCCCCCTTTCTCACTCTGTTCCAGCCACGCTGCCTTTCTTGCTGTTCCATGAATTTGTCAAACATGTTCCCTCTCCCTCAGGACATTTGCATTTGCTGTTCTTTCTAACTGGGATGCATTCTCCAGATACAAGCAAATTTTACTCCCTTGTCTCCTTCAAAACTTTGCTCAAATGTCTTGTATCAGTGATCACTTATCACTTCTAGTGCAACCCACATCCCCCCCACCCCACCCACATGCTCTCCCCTCCCCTGCTTTCCCTCCATATTCACCTATTGCCTCCTAAAAATAACATGCAGCTTATCTTGTCTCTCTCTCTAGAACATTACTTCCACAAAGGCAGAGATTTTCATATGTCATCTATCTTCATTTCCTAGACAGTGCCTTGGGCACATAGCCTGTATTAAATAAATGTTGACTAAATGAATGAATTAGGCTCAAAATTGAGATAATAACTAATATGCAATACCAACTACATCTTTACTTTTAGCCATTATTTTTTAAATACTTCAGAAACCTTTGCTAGAATGCTGAGAATTAGTTTTGTACTTGGTCTGTCAAATTCTCAGTTCTCAGTGTCAAACAACATCTTTAAGTAACCTATGAACTCCTATGTCAGAGAATAAGCATTGACACATTTCCAAACCTAATATATCCAGGTACTAGATATCATCCCTTTGAACAGTAAATGGTTACATCACTTTTCCTCCACATTCATGTCTTTCTGATCATAGAGAAGGAAGGAGAGTTGTCATAGCTGGAAAATGGCCATTTCTCCCCACAGCAAAAGCTGAGCCCTTAGCAAAAGCTAAACCAAATTAGGTTTCAGAAGGAGTAGCCTGAGTTATAATGTTGCTTAAATTTACCTACCTTAGATGAAGTAATTTTAAAAGCAGGACTGTCTATGTCAAAATATTCTACCAACCTCACCCTTTCAAACTATGCACATGATGTAAAAATATTAGATGGCTGTAGGGACAAATTCATCATATGGTTAAACAGTCATATCAAATAGGAAAAATAATAAATAACCAGAGAGAGAGAGTTAATGTATTCTTGTTCTTAGGACATAAGAAAGAGTTCCATTAAAGTTGGAAATTTGTAGCTTTAATATTATTTTTCCACCAGGATATTTCTGTCAGTTTTTTCATACTAACCTCACCACGAGTTAGGTTATATAAATTCTATAGTGTTTTTTTTTTAATTCTAAAGATTGTGATCTGATTACCAAGATTATTCTGAGAATCACGATCCAACCTATGGCAATCTCTATAGACTTATGGTAGCCACTCGCATCAGGTGCTATTGTGCACTAGAAATGTGGTTAGTCCAAGTTGAGAAGATGTGCTATAAATGGAAACGCACACTGGATTTTATGGGGAAAAAATACAGTGTTCTAAATTCTTTGTTGATTACAATATGAAGTGATAATATTTTGGATATGCAGGATTAAATAAAATACATTGCCACAATTAATTACACCTGTCTCTTTTTACTTCTATTAAAGTGGTGGTGGTGGTATGAGGTGCCATTGAGTCAGGTCCGTCTCACAGCGACCCTCATAGTGTTTTCAATGGCTGATTGTATTGGGGTTGTTTTGAGGAGTGGACTGCCACATCCTTCTCCCATTTTTGCAGTGCTAGGACTACCAGAAAATTTAAAATTTACTCATGCAACTCATGCTACATTTCTATCAGAAAGCACTGATTTAGACCCTCCATTTTTGTTTGTTAATGCCTGACTCATGTCCATTAATTTTCTTTGGTACTGCCAATAAACTACACAGCTAAATAAAGGTTTAACACCTAAATTATTAACATTTGCATATTTTTAAGGATCTTGGTAATTTTCTTTTACTGTGGGGCGTGAGCCTCCCAGTCCGGCCTGGATGTTTGGATGGGTGGCGCTGCACACAGATACTAATTAAACACAATTCACTCGGGACCCTTGGGTGAGGGGCACAGACTCCCGCAGCCCTCGGGACACAGGCAGAGATGGGAGAAAGGAAAAGCCTCAGGCGCTTTTGCCTTTCAGCGGCAAACACCCATGTTGGTGGTCTCGGTGGTCACTAGGAGACAGTTCTTGCTTCCTTGGTGATCAGATGCAGAGTGGGTTCTTTCCTTGTTGATGGTCACAGTGGAAGAGCATTCTTTCCTCACTGAAGGTCCAGGCAAGAGAGTGGGAAAGCTGTTTCCTCATGGGTGGTCCAGGCGAGAACGGGGTCTTTCCTTGTTGGTGGTCGAAGATCCAAGCCAAAAGGGTGAAGTTGTTTCCTTGCCCAGGGCCCAGGTGAGAGAAAAGGCGAAAAAGGCTTGAACTGACACAGCACAGCTCTTTATACAGCTCGCCCACGGAATGGCCTGAGCCAATCAGCTTTGAGTCCAATTGTCCAACCAGGTTCAGGGGATTTGTGAAGGGTTTTGTACAAACGTGCAATCAAGTTACTTTCATTTTCCCTAGATTTCTAATTTACAAACCATATTTTCAAAAGCCGTTTTCCCAGTTTCGGGGTTTTTGCCAATTTCCTCCCCAATTTCTCCCTACAGTAATTTTTCTTTTACATTTTAAAAAATTGTGGTAACATATACCTAAGATAAAATTTACCACTTTAACTATTTCTGAGAGTATTGTTCCATGGCATGAAGTACATTCACACTATTGTGCAAATGCCACCATCATTCATCTCCAGAGTTTTTCCACTTTTCCAAATGTAACCTCCACAGTATAACTCCTAAGTTCTCCCTCTCCCCAGTCCCAGAAACCACCATCCTATTTCCCTACTCTTTAACTTAAGACTCACAAAAACATTTCCCCCTATTTTATATCTCCATGAATTTGACTACTTTAGGTAACTCATAAAAGTGGAATCACATACTTACCTGTTATTTTTATAGTTCCAGAAGTTTTAACCTAGAGCCTTATGTATGCTAGACAAGTGCTCTACCACTGAACCACACCTCCAACCCATTTTTTTACTTCTTGAGACAGGTTTTAAGTTACACAGGCTACCTCTGGCCTCAAACTTGTGATCCTCCTGCCTCTGCCTCCTGAGTAGCTGGGATTACAGGTGTGCACCACTGCACAAGGCACCCCAACCCATTTTAAAATTTTTTGAGACAGGGTACTGCTAAGTTACCTGGCTACACATTTGCCTTTTTTGTGACTGGCTTATTCCACTTTGCATATTATGTCCAAGGTTCACACATATTATGTGTCATAACTTCCTTCTTTTTCAAGGCTGAATATTATTTTACTGCATGTGTTCTGGCATTTTGTTTATCTACGCAGCTATTGGGCTGGGATTTAGCTCAGTTGGTAGAGCACTGTGCTGCAGTCTCTGAGGTCACGAGTTCAATTCCCAGCACCACAAAAATGGGAGAAGGGCCTAGCAATCCACTCCCAGGCAATCCCAAAACAGCCATTGAAAACCCAATGAGGGTCGCTATGAGTCGGATACCAACTCGACGGCACCTAACAACAACAACATGCAGCTATTGATAGACATGGTGGCTATTGTGAATGAACAATATTGGATAATGCTTTTATTAATATGCAGGAATGTAGGAACCAATAACTCATAATTGAAGGTACACACTATGCCATGGTTGATCATGGAAGTAGAAATAAAATTTCTCTAAAAATAAAGAACTTGTGAACACTAAACAGTTTATGTGCATGTCAAGCCGTATTTATATACAGTTTTAGAATTGTATTCTTATGGATGGATGTCAAACAAATTCCACTACTAAAAATTCTTCTAAATGAGTTCTGTAAATAGTCTAGTAAATGACATTTAAAATACCTTTTTCTGATACAAACAACCCTGCCCCCAATCTAAATCAAGCATTTATTCCCCAGGCTAGAATAGCTTTCCTGCTATTACTGTGCAATCAATGGTCATACAAGAAAAAGTTGTTTACTGTTTATAATTTTGCTTAAGGAACTTTACTATCTCCATCTTAAATGATAAAGATCTAGAACAGTGCATGGATTCAATTTAGTGGGTGGTGGTTAGAGTACTTAAGAATTAAGTCTAATAGAATAGGAAATATTAGAATGCATTACACTTGGTAAAGACAAACACAGTTTTGTGAACCATTGTTTCAGTTAAACATAGCCATATGTTATGTGTGTAGTGAGTTACCATATAATGAGGAGAGATCACTTTGATATTTAGTAATTGTTCAGTATTGCCTCCTGAAAAAGAGTTTAATAAACTACTTTGGTAGCCCATGTACCTTTGTAAGAATCCCTGCTG